>JAGFPH010006924.1:27819-65891 GCA_018207615.1 Philaenus spumarius
ATGATCGTGTTTCCCTGCCTCACATGGACAACTATGATCGTGTTTCCATGCCTCACATGGACAAATATGATCGTATTTCCCTGCCTCACATGGACAACTACGATCGTGTTTCCCTGCCTCTCATGGACAAATATGATCGTGTTCCCCTTCAAAAGTTCTTAACCGATTGCTTTGAAATTTTTACACAAATTTTTATCTAAATACACGCGTGTTTTCATATACTTTTTGAAAAAAAAACGCCATTGTTAAACGTAAAAACAGCACAAACTATACTAAATATTTTTCGGCAATATGAGTGCCATATTAAATAATAAATACATATTATTATTAATGACACAGTATTCAGATGTTTGTTCTAGTATTTACATTAACAGCTGATTTCAAACTTTGAAGCAATTATTTGTATTTCTAACTTTGGGTAAGGTTTTTATTAAAGTGTAGACCTGAACCTTGCTGGTTCTTTTAGCTTTATTATAACTGCTGTTATAAAATATACGAAATAATTTGATTTGAACATTTAACTTTATTTACCATCATAGAAGTGAAATTATTAATAATCCTACACTTTTATTATAATGAAAATATAACGTAATTATGTGTGTAGAAGGTGCTAACGGTGTTGGCGTGCGGTGTACGCAGTGGTCTACTCTAGTATTAAATAAAACTGTTGAATTGCTTATATTAACAACATTTACTAAATGAGGCGGCAGATTCAGTATCAAGTCCGTTCAATACAGTTGCAAAATCTTTCGGCAAATACAACCCTTACCGTAATATGGTTCAAAAACTATGTTTAGTATTTAGTTCATGGGAGTAAAAGGAAAATACGAATTATTTGTTTAACAACTAACTATTTTTTAGTTTATATAGGGTGTCCCATAAGTAAAGTGCCAAACTTCGAGGAACGGTTCTATGGGTCAAAATAAGGAAAAAAGGTTTATATAAAGACAGACATGAAAACGTTTCGTTTTCTAGATATCCGCCATTTTTTTTTTTGTACAAAATAATTGTTATCTAGTGAACGGTTTGACTTATTGAGTTCAAACTTGGCATTAAGTTTAACCTAACAATGATATACCTTAAGAACAATAAGCGATTAAACCCAATCATGAGTTTCAAAAGAAAAACTGTTTGAAAATGTCAAACCTAAATTACTTAAAACCGTATATTTTAACAAAAAATGTCAAGACATCTTTTTTGTATCCCTTTTGATTCCCTTTCGGATGGTGTAACTGTCGAAACAATCGGATGAAGGTTAATAGTTAAGTTATGTGTAATAATGGTTTGTTCAACCCGTCATACTATAACAACACAGTAAACACAGCAATATTGTATGTATCTTTAACTTAGCTATTATCTTTCATCCGATTGTTTTGATAGTTACACCATACGAAATGGAATCAAAAGTTCTGTACAAAATAGGTGACTTGACATGTTTTGTTAAAACGTACGGTTTTTGAGTAATTTAGGTTTGAATTTTCAAAGAGCCGCCATTTTGAAATTCATGATTGGGATTAATTTTTCTTGATGTATATCATTGTTAGGTTAAACTTTATGCCAAGTTTGAACTTAGTCAAACCGTTCTCTAGATAAGAATAATTATTCTGTACAAAAAACAAAATGGCGGATATCTAGAAAACGAAGCGTTCTCGGGTCTGTATTTATATGATCCATAGAACCAATCCCCGAAGTTTGGCACTTTACTTATGGGACACCCTGTATAAATCCTGACATTGCATTAAAAACCTGGTCCTACTGCGCATGTGTCATGATCTATGCTACAGCACCCCCCCCCCCATCCAAGTGCCTCTGTGCTAATCGATAGTAATTTCAGTGAAAATATGAGATTATGCAATACAATAATCTTTTTTCATTTGCTCCGCGTTGGGGATTTGAGAGCGAAGCGAGCATTGCCTATTCCCCTAGTAATTAATAAAACAACTAATAGTATATTTTTGATTAAAATATTAAAAAACCATTTCCATTTAAATTTAGAAAACAATTTAAATATAAGTAATAATAAAGTGAGCACAATATTGAACTTGTGAGCTTATAAATTATTGTATATATTATGTATTTAATTAAACTGTACTAAACAATTCAAACACTTATGTATAATAGGATATAAGTAGGTATAATGTTATGTATATAATTTTACATAAGTGTTTATATGTATATATTTGTATAGCCGATTGCATTCTTAAAGGGGGAAATAAAAAAATCATTCATTCATTCATTATACTCAACTATCTAATTGTATCTCATTTTATGTTATCCTACTTCATCGTATACAATTAATGTTACTCAATTATTTTAATTATCTGCTGGGTCTTGGCAGGCACGAAGTGAGGTTGTTGGTCGGTCTTCTGACGGGACACAACTCTCTGAGGAGGCACCTCCACCTAATGGGGCTGGAGAACAACCCATTATGTCGAAGGTGTGGAGAGAAGGAGGAAACTTCTTTACATGTTCTATGCGAATGTGATGCCCTCGCATTAATGAGGCAGAAATATCTGGGACAAGGATACCCTGACACCAGTTATATACGAGAGGAAGGCCCCCACGGACTCCTTCGTTTCGCAAAAAGGACGGGTTTGATGTGAACTGCTGCCTTGACTTGGGGCACAGAGGACCTCATGGTTTAGGTGCGGTGGGTCCCGGTGGTGGATCTCAGAAACCCCCTAATAATAATATAACTTCGGGATATGGTCGTATTTAAAAAAATATTTAAGGTTAGGTTTTGTCAAATACGGTGGCTTAAAAGTAAAGCACTGAACGAGTTTCCATAATATCAAGGTACCACTTGCCTTCTAGTTTTAAAGTTTAAAAAATAATAATGTATTTTGTTTTGTTGTTCAGAAGCAGAAACCGCCATCAAAAACCCTTCAATCCCTTAAAGAGGCTTTGCTCGGCATAATCTCCAAGAAAAAGGTATTTATTACATTTTGTATATTAACGTTAAATTACACTATGCACTTTCATACACGGTGTCTTAACACAGCAATATTTCCTACTTAGGCTACGTGTTATACTCTCAATCAGCTGGTTTTCTCGAAATAATTTAATAAGTATAGTATTTTTAAACTATAATATTTCATAAATACATTCGTGTATTTTATAAATAATTAAATTCATGGTTTAAACATTCTTACACCCTTCCTTGCCTAAACAAAATCACGATACTAGTAGTGAAAGTAGGCTACCTCGCTCGTAAATGTGCCTACATAATTGCTCAGCACGAATGGAAAACTTTATAAAACATCTTGTTTTATCTGTGACATAATATATATTCGACTTTATATTACGTATTTAAAGCGAACGTAAATGGGCAACATTTGGAACACTACTACAGTACGTTTTTGAAGTGTAAACCTAGGCGCTATGTTTGCTGGCAGTGAATCAGATTTTTCCGTCACGCATTTTCTTGTGTATTTTATAAAACGCTCTATTCCGTCAGCTTGAAAAAGTTTCGGTCTTGCCGAGATTCGAACCGGCAGAGTCCATCACCGAAGACTAGCGCGTTAGCCGGTTAGGCCACGAATGCATTGCTAATTTAGTATATCAGAGAGAAGTATGTAAGTGTAACCGATTGTCCTACGTCATAGACCTGTTTCACACCTACACGGCCGTAAACGACGCCGTATAGACGACAATCGGGACGAAGAATATACGACAGTCTTCACACTTGCCCGATAAATGTCCTGGTAGTGTAAACGATAAAAAGGCCGGTCTTATATTTCATGCAGCGTCGGCTGCATATCGGCTAGATGTCGGTTACACTACAGCCTGGTAGGTGTGAAACAGGCAACCAATAACCATAGCAACAAATAAAATAAAATAACAGATACAACAGTTGATTCGAATTTATAATCTTTTTTAATGTTAGGATAGGCCCAGACTGATTATCCAACACATATTTCTTGAATGTATTTACATCCGTTACCATAGCAACGAATTGAATAAAATGACAGATAAACAGTTGATTCAGATGACCAGTTTAAAACACAACAAAATGTCCATAATATACTTATTATTCATCAGAATATCGCCATAAAGTTTACACTTCTCCCTTTTGGTCTTAAAACAATTTTTTAATCATGGCCGAGTTGAGACCTAAACAAAACATGAACTAAAGTAACTTTAGTCTCTAGTCACAGTGTGTTTCCAGTTTGTAAAAATATACAAGTCGGTAACACTTCTTAAATCACTAAAAAAGGGTCCAATTTATAAACTGATTTACTAGGCAATAAGTAAAATATAATTTCTTTCAAATTGTAATGAATTAATTATCAGGCAAACTGAGGGAATAGAAAATGCTTAGCGTAATAGTTGGATGAACTGGTTGGTTAAACAAAATTTAACCTTTCCTGACCACCTTTATCTCCAACTAAATACAGAATAGAAATGGCATAGCACCAATTTACAAAATCATATTATAATTTTCGAAAATTAACTTACTTAGCTAAATTTCTTGTATAAATTCGGCGTTGTGCGAAAGTCGAAAAAGTGTCCGGAGTGCAGGAATGTTATGGTTTTGCATACTATAAACATACTGGGACTAGATACTATAAGTTACAACTTCAGACTTTTTGTAAGCGTGATTTAATTTGTCCTGGCCTTGAATCGTGTTAATTAATTGTTAGAATCCATAAGTACGGTACGAAACATATCAAAATATAGGAAGATTTGCTTCTTACAAAGTAATAGTAAACAATTGCCCCAATTTGTAAACATATACAGGGTGAGTTTTATGTCCAGGCACACCTGGATATAATTTAAACGGCTTGAGATATCAATGTGATACCTTGACATGGACCTAGTCTGACATTTCTATTAATTTTTTAGATTAGTAAACATTTCACCCCCCTGTTCGAAAAGGGGGTAATGGGGGGAAACTTAAAATTTTCAAATGTAAACCCCTATCATGTGACACCTCATTTTAAAGGTCATAAAAAAAGAAACCATATGGCGCAAACTAGAGGTCTCTATGTTGCCCCTATCAAAATCTACAGCCATTCAAAAATACGAGTGAAGTACTGCCCAAAGTTATTAAAAAAATAAGTTTTCAATTCCTTATCTAATGCAAACATCATGGAAAGAATGAAAACGTTAATTTAACACAGTAAAATACTATGTACAATAGTAAAATAATTTATTTCCTTGTTCTGTTGTTAGTTACATTAAGTCAACATGCTTTGGAATTTCCCGTGCTCTTATCTTACCAGTTTCAACAATCTACTTAGGACTTTCTCTTGTGTCTTACGCACTTGCATTTTATCAGTTCATAGCTTAGGTTGCCATCAACAATTTCAGTTCAACTTTACTCTTCTGGCGAATAGAGTTAGTTATTTCATTTCTATTATGGAAGGTTCTGAGTTTGGAAGAATTACTGTGTTAATGGTGAGAGGTTATGGGGACCGTAAGAGATCATACAGTACCTTGAATTGATGAAGAGAAATCATTAGATGTTATGCAGTCCTTTGTTGAAAATCCCCACTCATCTACGAGAAGAGCTGCTTTGGAGCACGACATAAGCCAATGGTGAAGTTTTTTAATAACTTTGGGAAGTACTTGGCCCGTATTTTGGAATGGCTGTAGGTTTTGATGGGGGCAACATAGAGACCTCTAGTTTACGCCATTTGATTTCATTTTTATGCCCTTTAAAATGATTGGTCACATGATGGGAGTTTGAATTTGAACATTTTAAGTTGCCCCTCTTTACCCCCATTTAGAACAGGAGGGCGAAATATCAACCACCTAAAAAATAAAAGAAATGTTATAATAGGACCATGTCAAGGTCTCACGTTGATATCTCAGACCGTTTAAATTATATCCAGGTGTGCCTGGACATAAAACTCACCCTGTATAAGTTACTATATTACTCAAAGCATATATTACTTCCGTTGGAAAAAATGCGTCAACGTAAGACTACAGTTATCGCACAACAATGGATTTAACCTACTACACGACGCCATAACAACTAATTACAACCGCCCTCCTCTGACCTGCACGTTTAATAAACCTGCTCGTTCACCCCATTTAACTTGCCTTATTTTGTTGTTGGGTCTCTTCAAACATGTTAGTTTGTCGATTGCAGTCCACATTACCTGCAACATAATTATCTCTATAATGGAATGTTTGCTTCTGACAAAGTCATCGTAAACAATTACCAAACTTAAATAAAATGTAAATAAAAGTGCAAGTAAATTTACATAGCCTACAGATAAAAAGTAAACACGATTAGCCTACTTAGTAATTCGTTGGCTTTTATATAGCATAACTAACGACACAAACACAGTTTATTCCGATAAACAATTGAATATTTGTTTTGTTTCCAAATAAAACAAATGTCGAACGAGTAAAACGCAGAATTACACATAACCCGGTCTTTAGCTGATTGTTGATGTTTGTAGTTTGCAACAGCTGATAAGAACGCGACGAAAAGACGAACAAGGCTGTGACTGTGACGTCATCATTTCAGGGTACCTCTGCCTACATATGTTCCGATTTATAAACAAAGCTGTTGTACGGATTTACTGAGTCAAGGAAAGTGAAACGTATTGTTGGCCGTCGATGAACCTCCTAACACAACTACCCACAAACAATTTGTCTAAACGAGTTTAATTCGAAAATAAAATAACTTGAATAATATTATTTGACCATAATAATCTACTGACTTCCTTACTAATTTACTCTGTTAATACTTTCTGAACGAAAACACCTTAAAAATTGTTCGTTTTACAATAGCAAAAAGTTAAATATATAATAAATAGACTATGCTTTACTTCCGAAATAGCAACGTAAATTAATTCATAAAATCAGCTTTCCTACAGTCTCTTGTCATCTCCCGAGAGGGTGGAGTGAGTATAAACCATTCAACGGAGCCAAGATTGCCCTGGACCGCTTTACTTGAGCCCTGGTAAAAGGTTTAGCATAAATAGTGTTACATATTCATTAGACAATTGCGAAAACTTTAAAACAGTTGACGCTGTTTCACGTAGAGGGATACTTAAAAGGACCTTGGAAAATTACAATTTTATCTAAGGGAGGGATTTATCCCTTTTTTTGTAAACAATAATATTCAGATTTTAGCTTTATTGCTACATTTGACAGGCACTGTCACTATGAAATAACACATAATGAAGAAATCAACTAAAAATATCTAAACATTTTTCTAACAAACACAAATTAAATAAACGGTACCAGATAACTGCCACATACTTTCTCCCAGTTGAAACTTTATACCTTCCCAAAAGTAGCATAGGAGGTGGTTATTTAGAATTGCAAAAGTAGGAAAATGTTACCATGGAAAATATTAGATGCATGTAACACACATCCATAATGTATTATTATATTATATTATTATTATTATTTAAACTATTCAATCGATTTCAAACAAATTTGCACCAAACATGTCAATTAGGCATGTATGCAAGAAAAAAGGTTTTGAAATTTTTTGAAAAACAACCCCCTTTTTGGCCAAAACCCCCCAAAAATCAGTTATTATTATTACCTAAACGAGAATTTTTAGAAAGATGCGGTTTTTTGCATAAGGTAGGGTACATTAAGGGCTACAAATAAGCCAAATTTTATCAAAATCGTTAGAGCCGTTTTTGAGAAATTTTGATTTTTCTCGTTTTTTGACCATTTATGAGAGGTAAATCCCCTTTAAAAATAAAAAATTGAAAAAATTAATAAAAAGTCTGGAGTTATTCCAGAACTACACCTACATAATAAATTTCATCAAAATCGGACGGTTGGTATGGTCTCCAGCTCTGTTCACATCCTTACATACACACGGATAGACATCACAAAAAAACTACTTTTTTGGGTGCAGGGAGCACCAAAACAAATAATTTCACTAAAAATATTTTTGGATTCAGGGAGCTCCAACACAGATAATTCCACTAAACAATTTTTGGGGGTTCAGGGAGCACAAAAACAGATAATTCCGCTAAAAATTCAAATTCGAAAATTTGGACGAAAACAATACTTTCTCCATATACTACGTATAGGGGGGAGAAAGTAAAATGAAAAGGAGTGTACGATTTTATGCTAATATTTGTGAGAATGGTTTTATTTTGTTGATAATTTCACTCTTTATTTTATTGACTGTACTTAAAATAAATTGAAATAAATAAAAGTTAAAAATAAGAAGAGTCTTTGTCGTTGTGTTTCCGATTATTGTTTTCTTTGTTCTTGTAGACCAGCTGATAACGGGTTCCTTCATCGACAAGTACTTTACAGTTTTCTTAGCAGTAACATTCAGGTCGGCTAAATGCACTTACGGGTTTCGTAGCTTCCTCTGCATACCTTACAGAATAATCTAATAACCTAACTTGTCTTGGGGCACTCGGAATGCAATATATTACGTATCAACTAGTCCGACAAATATTCGTGAACATATGCAAATACTCTATCCCTCTTCATTACTAAAACTCGCATGAACCAGTAAAATTAAGGTTCATCTTTTCTTCTACATGTCACGGGCCTGAAACAATATCCTAAACTAATTTAACCTAATTTTCTAGAGACACTCGGAATAAATATATATAGGAATATGTCTGACAAATATTCGTGAAAATATGCAAATACTCTTTCTCTGTTCATTACTAAAACTCATATGATTAAATTAAAATTAAGGTTCATCTTCTCTTCTATATGTCACGGACAACTCTTCTCAACTACATGATAAGGTCACTTCTTTAGTACACAATATTTCTCTTAATTCAGTATTTTACTCGAACAAATCTTTCCAAATTTTTCTGGCAATTTTCTGTGAAAACTACCAAAATAAACGGTAAATATTAATTTCAAATATTGTAATAATTTTGTTTGTTCGTCTCCAGGAGAATGACGCAGAAGGAGAAGTGAAGTACCATATGAATCTGGAATCTAAAACAGAGGTAAGAGAACCCGACTCGAAAATAAATACTTTCATTCTGTTTCACAATTTTGTTTTGCATCGTCTTGTTTTATAAAAAAAATTTGTGTTTGCTATTTTTGTTTACCCCACAAAGGAATATATTGATTTATTTATTCGATCCACTTTTAACCTAGGGTAAAGGAGGGTAAGAGTACCCACCTAACTGGTTTTGGGTTAGATCTCAGGATGTATAAAAGATATCAACTTCAAAATTGTATACAATGTTCTTTATTCACGTACAACTAGTTATACAAAGTTTAGTTTAATTTGAAAAACAACATAGAGGAACAAAAAATGTTTTAGAAAAAATTTAATTTGCGTACTCTTATCCTACTTGGAGGTTAAGAGTACGCACTAGCAGTGATAGCAAACAATGGTTTAAAATTGTTTATAAATATAATACACCATACAAAATTTGAGTTATTCTATTAAAAACTGTGTTTTAAACACTTTTAATGTTTGCCTGACGGTATGTAACTTCTGAGAGGCCAAGAGTACGCATGGAGCCTAAAGCCCCCTGCAGACGAGGACAATAGTGGCGGCCAATAGTGGCGTCCAGAAGTGGCGGCCACTGCACTGTCCGGACAGTACACCTACACACGGGGACAATAATGGCTTCCACTAAAAATGTTGTAGTGGCTGCCAGTAGCAAACGAGACGGTTTGAGGTAAACATGTTAGAGACGAATGAGTTTGATGAAGATTATGAGGAAGCAGTCGATGAAGCTATTGAGGAGGTTGTTGGTGGGATTGTGCATTATTTAAGTGAAGAGCTGCAAGATATAATGAATAAAAATAGGATGTGCTGGGTCAAAGACAATGAAATTCAAAAAACTACTTAATCTGGTTTTCTCGACGGAGTCTAGAGCTCTACTGGCTGGCAGTGCCGTTAAAACACGGGACAATAGTGGCTGGAAGTAGGTCACGTGACTCGCTAGTGGCGCGTCAACGTCCAGTAAACTCAAATCAGTTTGTGTTTAGTGGCTGGCAGTAGCTACTGGAACTAGAGGCTGCCATTACCTCATCACACGGGGACAGTTACAGGCGGCCACTAATGGCTAGGTCCATTGGCCGCCACTATTGTCCTCGTCTGCAGGGGGCTTAAGAGTACACAGGGCTGCATACTCTTAACCCTGCATGTGATGATTTACGGAATTTCTAATAGGTTCCAGCACAGTGTAGTTATTGAGCTCGGACTCATGTCATTGTGTTACTATTACTGTAAATTTCTTTAATACCAACCAAAAATATGTCGAAAATACATAAGGTATATTAAAACTATTACGTTTTAAATAGGAAAGTAGTAAATGTATGTTTTGCTTTATGAAATCCAGGCACATTTGCGACAGCCTGTGGCAATATGGCGCGATATAATGTTATGGTAGACAAACTAAAACGTCACAACCAAAGTTCCCTGCAGTGCTGCCAACAGTCCAAAATGTCGCTGCGTACTCTTACCCTCCTTTAAGCTACACATTTTGTAAAGCATAAAAATACTAGTGATTTTCCCCACGGGAGTTGAGCAAAGCAAGGAGGCATAGTAGCTACGTGACGATTGTAGTGCATAATTAATTAATATTAGATCCTAATATATTTAACACGTTTTGTTCTAAATTGTATTTTATAGTTTACTACCGATGCGAGCTGTGATGACCGTTTGACCTATAACAACAAACCACAGTTTTGTTGCCAATGTGCAGCACAGTGTTACCAAAGCAAAAATACAAAATATATGATACTTTCTCTAAAACCTCTTACCATACAGTACTTACCATTTTCACGTTGTTTGCTTACTAAGTAATTACCCGTACATTATTGATTATAAACCCCTGTTTTTATAGGTTTTTGAATATATAACCTCCGATTTTGTTAGAGAAATGATCATAGCTCTTCGGGGTCAACTTTTATAAAATACCATGTGGGGTATCGTTTCATGTGTTTTTGTGTACGGGTAACCTGATTTTGAGATAATGGGTCGTAGCACTTAAGGGTCACAAATTTGGGCCAACATTTGGAAAATAACGTGTGGTTTATTATAAATTTTGTGATTTGTAGTTTTAAGATTTCCTCTAAATAATGTTAAAGATTTTTATTTTACTGTCATTATTAAAAATATATATAACCCTAACACTTGACAGAAAATGTATTGAGCTTTAAATATTTTATAAAACACTTTTAGAAAAATGTTTTCATTCCTTCTGTTTGTGTTTATTCCCGCATCGGTTACTTAGATGCACACTTGTAAATATTTATTTGATAGTGTCCGTTTTGCATGGAATTTTAATTTTAAATTTGACGAATCAATTTTTTTACAGTAAATCTTATTTGCTTAATCACACCAAACAAGTATAACTTCTAGCGTGCGCATCCATTTTTCAATCGTTTACATACTGCGGTCACTATCAGAATTTACAATAAAAGTTTTACATTTTTAGAAGTAGGGCTGCCGGGAGAAGCACTACTTATTCCGACGCTGAAGGAGACATTATCATTTTTTATATGTCCTACTAATGTTATTAAACAGTATCATCAACTCCTTCCTATAAAAGCGAGTGTACGTCCGTAAGTACATACATACGTAAGTACGTGAGTAACAATATAATGTAACAGCTGATTTCACCCGTTATCTGTAATACTTAAACAAAACTTGGCATAGATTATACTTTGGGGTTATGTTTACAAATTCAATCAATAATATAAGTCTTGTGAAGTGGATTTTTTTTAGATATGGGTTAAAGAACTAACTTTATACGTTATAAGATTTGCGTTGATCTTATAAAATGAATATGAATAGAACCTTTTGTTATGAATATATCAATTTATACAAATAATTTAAAGACGAGATACTCCTTCGTTTAACTTCGGCAACATTCGTACATCTTCGTATAACGTTTATAAACATATTACATTATTAATTAATTTCTTCATTATAATATTAGTAACTTCTAAATCATTTGATCTATCATTATGAAATAGAAGCAAATAAAAGATAATATTTTTTTCTTTATTTAGATAATATATAGGCTAATCCATCTATATCTGTATATACAAAAGCGAAATACCACTCACTCACTGATTCACTCATCACGATTTCTCAAAAACTACCGAACGGATTCAAATTAAATTTGGTATGTAGCTTCCTCTAGGGCCATAGGTGCTCATTAAAAAAGGGTTTGAAAAAATTCGAAATTTTAGGGAGGGTTTGGGGGGGATCAAAGTTATTAAATCACGATGTCTTCAAAACTACCGAACGGATTGGAATGAAATTTGGTATGTAGCTTTCTCTAGGGCCATAAGTGTTCACTAAAAAAGGATATTACAAAATTGGAAATTTTAGGGGGGTTTGGGGGGTAAAAATAACGAAAACACGATTTCTCCAAAATTACATAACAGATTGGAATTAAATTTGGTATGTAGCTTCCTCTAGGGCCATAGACGCTCGCTAAGAAAGGGTTTGAAAAATTTCGAAATTTTAGGGGGGTTTGGGGGATTAAAGTTATTAAATCACGATTTCTTCAAAACTAACGAACGGATTGGAATGCAATTTGGTATGTAGCTTCCTCTAGGGCCATAGGTGCTCACAAAGAAAGGGTTTGAAAAAATTGGAAATTTCAGGTGGGGTTTGGGGGGGATCAAAGTTATTAAATCACGATTTCTTCAAAACTACCGATCGGTAGCGAATAGCGAAGCATTGCCGGGTCAGCTAGTAATATATAAAATCCAAATACCACTCACTGACTCACTCATCATGAAATCTCAAAAACCACCGAACGGATTGGAATGTAGCTTCCTCTAGGGCCCTAGGTGCTCGCTACGAAAGGTTTTTAAAAAAATTTGAATTTTTAGGTGGGTTTGGGGGGGGGGGGGTCAAAGTTACTAAACATCCCTTTAAGAAATACATAGTACATAGTACATTTATTGATATATTTTTTTGGTTAATATACATTTAACTTTGATTTGTCTCTCCGTGCAAAGCCGGATCGGGCAGCTAGTAATACATATAAATACAAAATTTTAACAAATAGGCCTACAGTTTTATAACCGTTACAATTGTATACATTTACCGAATTAAAAATCAAGTCAGCATGGTTAGGTATTCCTGGATAAAGTCTGTTGGTTTTAAATAGTTTTTTTATGATATATTTCGGATGTATATCAAATTAATATGCTTGTGTTTTTTTTTTCACAGGAGCTTACTAGTTATTTCTAATAATTTTATATTAGGCTTGTCTTGAGTGCAGTAGACAATTAAAATATGTTTGTACCAGTCATTTCTTGCAACACGGATAAATTTTAACCCTTTCCAGTCACATGATCAGTTTTCGTATCATCACTTAAATATAAGTTTATCAGACCCCTATATAATACATCCCAATGATATGAAATTATATCATGGAATGATACGGTAGTTTGTTTGTGTTATGTTGGCAACACTGGATAACCTTCATTTAGCCTGAAACTTTCCTTACACCTGATTTGCCATGTGTGTTTATGAGATTGAGATTGTTGCTACGCCAAGTCTGTACATTTTATTATAAAATAAGGAAAGTTTTTATAATATTATTAAATTTCTCAATTATAAATATTAAATAATGTTTTAAGAACATGTTTATGTATAATACACAAGGTAATAAAGCTATTATGTATGTATTTTTGTGTCTATGAAATCATGATCTAAAAACGTATCATTGGTTACATGTAAACAAAAACTTGATCCGATTTTACTCTATTTGGTTTGAATACAGTTTCATGAAGCAATATTCAATGTATATTTGCTTATTTCGTGAGTACAAAATGAAAATAGAAAAAAAAATTATTATTAAATTTTAATAAATTTTGTATGTTTTTATAGCCTAACCTATACTTGAAAACAATTGTTATATTACTTTTTATTGTAAACAAAATTAAATGTAATCTGCAGTTTACAACTTTGCCAACAGAAACTTTATTATTATTTTCTTCTGTGTTGATTTAAGATTTGTACAAAAAAAAGGACAATTACTGTTGAATTTCTAACTTTTTATCCGACAAAACCAATGTTTTTAGTCTAGGCCTATTTGAATTCATTTGTACTGAATGCCTATTATAGCAATTATTAGATACTTTTTAATAATTATAAACCCAAAAATATAAACTTGCATTTAATCAATGTTTATCTGTATTGTTTTCCTTCATCAAAATGATAATTTTTTGCATCACAGTGGAGTTTTCAGAATATTGCATTTGCGTCATACAGTCATTGTTTACGTTCCCTAACATCCCAATGACACAAAAACGTATGATGATAATTTTGGAAAAAACAAAATATGCAAAATATAATTTGTGACATTTCTAGACTAATATGACCATTTTAAAGTAAAATAACTGCAAACATATTTTTTTATGACACTGGATAATTTGGGCTGGAAAGGGTTAATATTATTTGTATTTTAAATACTTTGTAATTTATATGGTTTACGAGGTATTGTACATTAAACAAATAAAAGTCCGTTACTTTGAAAATATAGACAAAAAACATATTTGTTTGCACAACAAAACTGTAAAAGGTTTTATAAATAATACTTATTTACAAATTTATGTCGATATATTAAGTACCTCCAAAAACATACTCAAGATATTTTATTGCAAAGCCCATTAAAACAAAGACCATTTCGAACAATAAGACCTGTATGGACTTGGAATTGAATGAATTAGTAAAATTGTTTTGCTCACTTTAGGAAAAGAAGCTCTGCACCATAGTGATGAGCAAAGCAGGACAAATGAAGAGTTTCAAGTGTCATCAAATTGAAGAAAGAGTCAGTGGTACGTATAGTACACTAAGTGTAAATATTTAAATACTGACTAAACGTAAAGTCTATAGTGACCAGTGCGCATGTCAGGTTTAATACTTTTGTTGCGTGTTACAGATTTGACAGGGAAAGGAAATGAGGACCCTGAAGGTGTAGCCATATCGAAACTGTAGAAACAAGATGTAACGTTGTGAAAGATAAATACATTTGTTGAAATTAAAATATTCAGTATGTTCTTTCGACCCGTCCATTCTAGTGTTTGCCTTTCTCTAAACAAATCCCAAATCCTCTGAGAAAGAAGACGCTAAAGTTTGAATTAAAGAAGGCCTCCGCCGCAAGCCTGCTTCTCTTACCAACCCCCGTGGCGACTGGTCGCAAAACAGATTAATGTATACTCAGGGGCGGCCCTAGGTATAAGCGAACTACGATGAACGGGTGGCACCCTCTGCAACATGGGCGTCCGAGGTAAACTTTGTGTATATAGTTTACAAGAGAAAACAAAACCAACAACGCAAACTATTTGGAATAACAGAATTTATTTTCGTTTCGTCGGTTGCAGTTTTTCCTCCAAGAAGTCACCCTGCTGAAGTATTGTCCTTCATAACCAAGCGTGGTTACATGGACACCTTCCCCAACATTTTTGTTGCACTGTGAATATTATTGACTCTCCCAGTCTCAGTTGCCAGCGGGGAAAGTAGCTTCTAAAAATGTAAACTCATAAAAAGATATTTACGTTCAACTTTGAGTCCCGGGTCCATCGGCCAACCTGAAGTATACATACTATAGGGAAGACCTTTGTATACTAAGTGTACTCATATAGTTTACATTATTTCTTTGTGTTTAAGGTGTGTGATTAACTTTAACTTCAAATCTAAGATGACAAATAGTTTTAAATGTTTATGTTACATGGTTAAAGTATTACACATTTACAATACAACTTGAGTTAACGTATAAGAAGGACCATAATGACTTTAAGTGTTACCGCTGCTACTCAAACACTTTACCAATCTCACTCAGTATTGCAGTTCAAACAATAATAATAATTCCAACTGATTAATGTTAAATGGTTGTGACTTTTGTTATTTTTATTTAAAAAAATTTGAAATTTATTAAACAAATTTTAAAATAAATAAATTTCAAACAATAACAACTGTATTTATCTATACTAAATTTATACAGAGGTAAAAAAATTTGTTTGTTTGTATGTAGGGGGTAATCTCTGGAAATACTAAACCGATTGAAAAAATAGTTTTACTAAGAAGCTTCACTATCCCTGAGTAACATATAATTCATTTTGATAAAAACATATTTATTTCAATATTTGTAAATTTAATCGGAAAAAATCTTAGGTTAGGCCTAGACTGATGATCTAACACTGGTATTTACATTTATTACCATAACAACCAAATGAAAAAATAACAGATAACACAGCTGTTTGCTCCAATATTTCCATTGACTTCTGACTCCTAACTTTGAAGCAATTATTTGTATTATTTTGGGTTAGGTTTTTATAAAAAGTTGACCTGCGCGTTGCTGGTTCTTTTAACCTTTATTATAACTGCTGTTATAAATATACGAAATAATTTGATTTCAACATTTAACATTATTTACCACCTTAGCTTGGGGGGTTTTTATTAATCCTACACCTTTTTAATAAAGAAAACATAACATGAATATGTGTATAGAAGGTTCCAACGTTGTTGGCGTGTGGAGCAAGCAGGGATTTCCCCTAGTTTTAAATATATAAATTATATATTTGAACAATATTTGTTTTAAGTGAAGAATTTAACATACAGAAAATTGTTTAATTATTTATAACAATCGTTGACCTGTATTATAATGTAGTAATCATTGCGCACCACCGTTCAACGATACACCAGTGGAGAGCAAAAGAAAGAGAGACGTACGGACATCCCCGTTTGGTTTTACTTTTTGATGAAGTCGTACATTTAGTAGGGACCCAGGGGCAAAAGTCTCTGTCGTTTTTGATCCTTACAAAACTTTCTCTGGTCATCGTTAACAGCTTAAAATAATAAGCACCGTGTCCTGGCAACAATCAAGAATGTAATCAGTTGTTCTAAAAACCAACTAAAACTGTTTTTATTTCCGTATTGTTTAAAGGGTACAACCGTTGATGTTATTTTAGACCATGAGTCCGTTTTGTAAAACTAGTTTTAATTTAATACGGGAATTCTAAAGCAAACACGGGCTTTGTTGGGATAACCTGAAATTAATTAACCAAACCCGCACAAGGTAGCGCTTCTGTCCCCCAACAACACTCCATGCATATTGGTTGTGTTAATGGAATTAAGGTTCGGTGTTTGAATCAATGTGCTGCATCAACATTAGCGTAAAGTTTGCTTAAAAATTAACATACTTAATGGATATTTTAAAATGTATTTCATTATATCGGGATGTTCTATTTGTCTGTAGTTAAAATCAACGACAGGATTTGTTGGAAACAAAAGTACGACGGAAATAAAAGCAAAACAAAAAATGCTGTCATGGAGTAGCAGGAAATATTTATATTGTTTATATTTATTAAATACTAAGCGAAACCAAAGCGTGCTCCACACACTTACCCCGTTGCTACATTCTATACACATAATCATGTTATTGTTGTTTTCATTTAAGGTGTAGGATTAATAATAACCCCAAAGGTAAGATGGTAAATAATGTTAAATGTTCAAATGAAATTATATAGTACATTTTTTTAACAGCAGTTGTAATAAAGGTTAAAAAAACCAGCAACGCTCAGGTCTACACTTTATAAAAACCTAACCTAAAAGTTAGAAATACAAATAATTTCTTCAAAGTTTGAAATCAGCTGTTAATGGAAATATTGGAGCAAACAGCTGTTTTATCTGTAACTTTATTAAATTGGTTGCTATTTTAATAAGTGTAAATACATGCCTTAGTTCATCAGTCAATGTAATCTTCTTGACAGTTCTTATGCAATGTAATCAAATGTAGAAGCCGATTTTCGAGTTAGTTATTCTAGACTCTGCTAAATTGTGATTGTTATTGTGATTGGTCCGGCTGCATTTCTCTCTGCGATTTCTCGCTTAAATAGTAATTAAATTATAAATATTTTTTTGTTTTTCTTCATTTTTTATTCTTAGTTCTTTTGTGTTATATTTTTGTTGTTTTGTTGCCCCTTACAGGTGTTATATACCTCGGGGATTTACTGCTTCTCATTTGAAACTAATTAGAACCTATTATATTTTGAAAAGTAAAGTATGTATACTAATTTTTTTTGATAGAATATGTAGTGTGTTTTGTTTATATATTTTTTATACTGTTGATTTTGTAAAGAAGCGATGAATAAAACTTACTTACTAGTAAAACATACTTACTTACTAGTCTAGGCCTAACCTAAAAAAAATTTCCGATTAAATTTTAGTCTTGTATCTGTTAATCTATTTATTTCGTTGACAGTTGCTATGGTAATGAATGTAAATACATTCAAGAAATATTTGTTGATTCATCAGACTAGGCCTAACTTAAGAATTTTTTAGACTATATTTACAAATATTGAAATAAAACACGTTTTTATCAAAATGAATTGTAGCCTATGTTACTCAGGGATAGTGTAGCTTTTTATTAGTAAAATTATTTTTTCAATCGGTTCAGTAGTTCCAGAGAATACCCTCTAAATACAAACAAGCAAATTTGAACTCTTTATAATATTAGTTAAATCGAAAATACAAAACAGTTGACTCAACGAGTTAATTTTACAATAATAAAAATACTTGATTCGATTACTTCAGAAACAGGTGTGAAAACGTCGGCACAGAATATCTGAACTAGTCGCTCTACGTTATGACCTTGTTCTATACCAACATTTAACCTTATTATCTAATTATCTATTTAGTATTCACTGTGCGACACGACAAAAGAGGATCGATTGATATTTGAAGAGAGACAGAAAATATGGGAATATTTCATTACAATATGTAACAGAGAAAATGATTTGTAATTGTTTAGAACGTTATGGTGTGTTCAAATTGTTAACATAAACACAAACACACACACAGACACAGAAACAGAAAAATGATTATACAAACAGTAGGATGTTAAAGAAACAGTATTTAACGAACCGAAAAAACGATACATTATTATAACTAATGGTGGTACTCAAAATGTACAATAAATGTTTTCCTAACTTAAATGTTTTTAACTATTTTAAAGCAATATTTTTTTATTTTTTCCGCCTACACACTTCCTCAGCAAGGAATATTAAATTAAATTACAAGTGAAAAAACATATACCAAGACCGGGAGTTGAACCCGGGACCTTTACGTTTCCGTCGTAATGCTCTGTCAACTGAGCTACCCTGATCGCTCCAGATATTGATCGATTTTATTTCACTTGTACAGTTTTACTGCAATTATTGAATTAACAGTTTGAATAAATCGTGTATACGACATTGAAAACAATCTCAATTCTTAAGAGTGAGGTAACATCGACCAATATCCGGAGCGATCAGGGTAGCTCAGTTGGCAGAGCATTACGACGGAAACGTAAAGGTCCCGGGTTCAACTCCCGGTCTTGGTCTATGTTTTTTCACTTGTAATTTAATTAAATATTTTAAAGTAAGTAAAAACTCAAATTTACGCGTAAATTTCACACAAAAACTACAACATATTTTTGTTACAACTGTGATATCAACAAGCAACGGATCACTTTCCCCAATAATAAATTTAAATGTGTCGTTGGGTGTGGTTTACTTGAAGGCGGGGTGGAAGGGGCCTAACTTTAAAGTACCTGAGACAGACAATGAACTGACATGTTGTGCAAGTACAATGGTTTCAAACAAAGGGGATGGATTATTTACCTGTCCGTTAAGGTTAGAAGCATGACAATTGAAAACAGATTTGTTTGTTTCCAAGCTATTTAATATTCTTCTTTTGTATTTACCGTGTACGACCCTAACATTTTCAATGGGATTAAAAGTACAGCCTGAATCTAAAAGGTAATAAACTGTCAGATTATAACGGCGAAACAGTTGTAATATTGTTGTTTTTTGTGAAATTTACGTGTAAATTGAAATGTTTACTTTATTATGGAATTTCATTCAACAATCTTTTACAAACAATCTAACAATCTCTAAAAATCTCTCAAGATCATTACGGCGCCTGCAGAATATTTTGCGACAACCATACTTAGGATGTTTTCAACATGTTAACCCACAATTGGAGAATTTTATCAATTAATTAATTAATTACAATACCTGCTTTTTTGTCTCGTATACAATCCTACGATCACTTGGTGACTACCGCGGTTTCGGTAATCTATTACCCATCTTCAGATCACACAGAAAATTAAATAAATCCCTTCATTCGGTCGTCAAATACATTAGAAGTCATGAAACAAAACAAAAATCACAAAACCACATTATGAAACACATTAAAACACTTTTTCTTATAACATTAAACACATGGATTAGACCTAATCATAGGCGTAACCATTGAAAAAAATAATTCGCACTGTGTTTACATTAAAACAGGCACTTAAGAGAAACTTTATCAATTATTAAATTATCAATTTATTGGTGACATTATTTTTGGTCGAACTGGGCACTGGCACTTTATTTGATATACGATGCAGTATAGTGTATGGCCTAGAACACACACGGAGTTTTCATCATGGAATAATTGCCGTCGCCATCATATCAACAGTGGCGCGAAGGAGAGTATTAGAGCATTCACATTGGTCGGAAAAATAAACGATCGGTTTATTTACCGCATGGTAGCTGTGCAGCCACTCGCTGCCACTATACCGTCTCCGCCAAATGCACGCCAATTTTCTTTATTTTAGTTTTGTTTTCGTAGAATACCATCCTTTAGCCGCGTGTGCAGTTCGTCAAATGACAAAAAAGACATTCTTAAATAATTGAAATATGTTTCTTCTAGTTCCTCAAATCAGGAAAACAGTGTAGAATGCTCCAAAATCTTTTCTTCTTTTATTTATTGACTTAGTAAGCCCTCGTGAAAAATCACAGGCTGATTAATTAGATCCACATCAGAAATACACAATTTAAAAAACAAACTATTTTACAAACAACATTAAATACATTAAAACACTAAACAACTTATCTAGGCCTACTTAAACATAACTACAAACTATAATCTACACTGGGGTTTTTTAAGTATTACAGATGATGGGTGAAATCAGCTGTTAAACGAATAGGTAGGCCCATCTCTTCTTTAAATTTGTATAAACAAATATATTGATGATAAAAGGTTGTCTTTATACATAGTTATAATCTCAAAGCAAATAATATAACGTATATTATAGCACTCATTATTTCATAATATCATTTACAGAAACAAAATGGCGGCCATTTAAAATGTTCAAATCCTAATAACTTTAAAACGAGTGATGTTACAAAAAAAAAGGCAAGATACTGCAGCGGAAAATGTCCGTGCAATTCCCGAAATTTTGAATTTTTCAAATAATTTTTTGAATAATTCAATCTTTTTAGACTACTACGGGCATCATACGTATGTAGGTCTTAGAAATGCAAGTCAGGGCAAGATGAGAGTTAGCTGGCGAAAAACGGCAAAAGTAACTTAGCCGAAATTATCTGATTTCTGAGGGAATAGCCGTGATTTAGGAATTTGCGAATTAGTGGTTTTATGTGGTCAATGCATTACGCTAAACGCTTATGTATTGGACATCTAATTCCCGAAACGTAATAAGGGAAATTGCTTACGTAATATGCGTTCAAAGTTAAACAAAAAATTCAATTTAACTCAAAATCCAAAAGTAAGGGCATTTTTGGATTCAGGAAAAAATTCCAAAAAAATAAATGTTATAAGACAAAAGGTCATAATATTAATATTAAAGAAAATGCTTTAAAGTGGCGAATTTTGTATAATAAAAAAGTACATAAAAAATAAAGTTATTTTAAATATAATGTATACAAAGTATTATTTAAGTAAAGTTTTAATGGAAAATTAGAAGAAAAAGTTAAATATAATTTGAATGGAAAGGTGACAATAGTAAAACCTTTAAGAACAAAAGTCCAGGTAAAATAAAGTTTTAAAGTCCATAAATAATTCAAATAGATTAGTAGCTAAACAAATTGTATAATGATCCAGTATATAAAATAAATTTCGGTAATATAAAGTAAAGAACAAATAGTAAATTCGTAAAACTCCTAAGTCCAAGAAAAACCAGGAAATCAGGTCAAAAGAAGAGAGACTGCGGCTAGTAACATTAAACCACAAGAAAAAGAACTGCAGAAAAGGAAATCGTCGGAAAATGGAAAATGGAAGACTTCGTGGCGAAAATCTGCGGAAAGCGGTCGGGACACGCGAAAATGTAAACGAAACGTCCTACAACTACCATTCGAGTTTGTGCGTAAAGAAGAAGATGTGGGAAGAAAGAAAATCCAAGTAGCAGGAAAATCCGATGGAAATTAGTAAAGTTATTAAAGAAAATCCAAGAACAATAGAAGAAACGACAAAGAAAACGCGGCAAATCTCAGCGCAAGGGCGCATGGAGAGAAGAGGGGATGTGGGATTGCCAAAGTTCAGGAACTGAGAAATCAACTTAAAAAAATAGTTTTTTAATTAAAATAATTAAAAAGTAAAGAAATGATAAAGGAAAAAGTCATTAAAATAATTAATACTATAGCAAAGGAAAACAAAATCTTTTATAAATTGCAAATTGGAGGATGCGACAAAAGGGTGCAAAATACCAGCAAGGCCATACCTGATTCGGATGGAAACTGGGTATAAATACAGGGTACCCAGCGACTCTCGGTCTCTTTCTTTTTACTAAAATCGTGATTGAGCTTCTAGACATCGTGGGATAACCAGACGAACGGACCTAGGACCATCTGCCAACTTCCAGAAAGAAAACATCTGTAATTCGCAGGCACGAGACAACTTGTGATTCCAGGCGAAGGACATACACTACAACTTATAAGGTCTGTGAAAAGCGAAAATACGTTGCAGATTTTCCCTAAGATTTTGCCTGAGTAAATTCATTAAATTTATTTATTATACTGGGTTAGATATTTTATTAATCTTGTGGTGTATCAAGTTGCATTCATTAAATTAAATTAAAATTTGATTAAAGTAAAAGTTTAAAAATAATAATATTTAATAATAAAGAGATTTAATTAATTAATATTATAAATAGAATAAAAGCAATTTTCAAAGTAAGTAAATTCATAGAAAGTTCTGCCATTTTAGATTAAGTTAATTATTTTTGAATTTATTGTATAAGGGAAAAATTACCAAAGAATTTAAATATTTTGTGTTTCAGTTTTTTAAAATTTCTGTTTGAATTTAGAAGTAATAAATTCAAAGTTTTTATTTTGCAGAACAGAATTAATTTGATTTTATGTTACCTGTCTTGCACATCCAATAGTGTATCCCATGTATTCAAATATTAGAACTTGGTTAAATTATAAGTTAAACGAAAGCACAGATAATTTACGTTACAAGGTCAGTTCCAGTGTACTTACAACTCTCTGAGGTTTACAGAAAGTAAAAAAGAGTCAGTTTAATTGAGCTAGTGTGTTAAATTACTGGGAGTTAAATAACATTTTTTTTGGTCAAAATATTTAGTAAATTAAATATTTGGCAACAAGTTGCTTCACCTAGGCGAACAGAAAAGCCATTGTCTCCCAGTAGGTGATAGTAATTTATTTTGCAACAGAGCTTGGCGTTCCCAACAAAGTAGTGGAACGTTTCTAGAGAAACAAGCTTTTCGTTGTAATACATAAAAAATAGCCCCTTTTAATACAAGCATTTTGGTACCTGGTTTATTGATCTAAGATAAGTAGTAACAGAAATAAGTAAGATTTCCCAAGTAAAGGTCTATGCTTAAAGACACAGCATTACAAAAGAATTAGGTGCATAAGGCATTATGCATCAGCTGTTTTTATGTAACAGTTGATAATAAATAAAATTAAGATATAGGTAATTGTTGTGATGATTTGTTTACTACTTGGAACTAATATTGATTTTAACTGCTTAACCACAATAGTGTGAGTCGTGTTTTTAGTTGTGCTATAATAGTTATTAGTTTTCACTGAAGATGGAACAATATTCAGTAGTTGAATACACTGATATTCACTATGTCTATGGATTGGCTGATGGTAATTCAAGTTTAGCGAGAAGACTGTAAGCAGAGCGTTTCCCTAACAGAAATCAACCGGGTCACAAAGTGTTTATTGCAGTCCACAATCGTCTTAGGGAGAGCGGCAGTGTTCAAAAGTGCTCGGATATAGTAGGCCGACCAAGAACTGTTCGGTCACTTGCTTATGAAGAAGCTGTGTTGAACCAGGTAGGAGATAATCCATCAACAAGTACAAGGGCTACAGCACATGACATGGGTGCTAGCAAGAGTACTGTGTGGAGAACACTGCATGAACAATTATTATATCCCTTTAAATGCCAAAAAGTGCAGGAACTACATCCTGGAGATTATGCACAAAGGTTAGATTTCTCTCTTTGGGTGTTGCACAAACAAGTAGAATACCCAAACTTCTTAAAGAATGTCCTTTTCACTGATGAAACGACTTTTACCCGTGAGGGAGTATTTAATGTAAAAAATAATCATGTATGGGCCCAAGAAAACCCGAATGCAACAATTCAACGCCATCATCAAAGAAGGTTTTCAGGGAACGTGGGGGCTGGTATATTAAATGACAGTTTAATTGGACCCTATGTTTTTTTACGGGACACCCTGTATAACTCATATTAAAAAAAATCGACTTCACAAGAAATTATAATGATTGAAGTTGTAAACATAATCCCAAACTATAATCTACACTGGGTTTACAGATGATGGGTGATTGATTTTCCTATCCGTGCAAAGCCGGGTCGGGCCAGCTAGTAACAGTAATAAAACTAACTCAGCTAAGCAAGAAAACAAAAACGCAATTATTTTAAGTACAGGCGTTTTTAAAATATTTTAGAAATAATAAATTCTAAAAAGAAGTAAAACAATCAAGGTCCTTGATGTATGTATATTTACAAATTCAGAAATCATTTTATATTCTTCTTACTGGAGAACTTTTAAATTATAATACAACTTATTTCTAAACAATCAAATAAATAAGAATTGTATCATATATTTAAATAAAACACTAAGAATACTAATAATACTTGTAATACTAATATACTAATAATATTAATAATCCCAAATACGTGTTGGGAATCATTCCTGTTTTTGGTCTCGTCTAGTGGCAAACTAGATTGTGACGTCAACCTGTATGACCTTTGACCTTTGTCTCGTTAGCCCTGTTGATACATGACAGATGATTTTTAAATATGGAAATTCGTTATGTGGGTTTAGTTTAAGTTTTCACATTCTTTTTCTACAACGTACCTCGTTGTAAAAGTCTAAAGAACAAAAATCCATTTCATAAAAAATAAACACGAAGTACAAACTAAAGAAAACTAAGTTTAAGAAGAGTAAACCCTCTGAAGAAAATGTTTTAAAACCACTTTTAGTAAAATTTGGGCTTCTGTTATCTATTCTAATATTATAAAGAGGTAAAATTTGTTTGTTTGCTTGTATAAGGTAATCTCTCTAACTGCTGAACCAATTGAAACAATTTTTTTTTTATATATAAAAAGCTACACTATCCCTGAGTAACATAGGCTAAAATTAATTTTGATCAAAACATTTTTATTTCAATATTTGTAATTTTAGTCGAACAAAATTCACAGGATGTAATTGGGTGTCAACCCCATAGCGTCTAACAGCTGTAATACAAATTTAAATAAGCAACATTATGAAAAACTAAAAAAATTACAATTGAAAGATGATACTTATATCATTAAAAACAAACTGTGCCAAAGATGTGCACAAAAACATAAACCATGCTTGTATGTTGCCGTTAAGGCTGATACAATAAACAATGACCCGATCTAGGAGTCGATTTCGATTATCGATTTTAGGAGTACCGGACCCACGAACTAATTTCAATCTATTCCAGTTTCTACATACTTGAATGTACTTATAAAAAAAAATCAGCCGAAATGTAAATTACTGGAACTTTTGGTCTAAAATTACCTCTACCGACTGGCCTATCAGGTTCCGTTTCCTTTTACTTTCTCACTATACTATAGTATAGTGAAAGTATAGTGATCGCAAAAAAACGATGTTGAGATTTTTGTGGAAATATCCGTTTTGGGACCCCTGATTCCAAAAAAGTGTTTTTTTACAAAATGTCTGTCTGTATGTCTGTAGGCTATGTATACAAAGCTAGAGCGAAAACTATTCGATCGATTTCAAACAAATGTGCACCAGATATGTCAAGTAGGCCTGTATAGATGCACGAAAAACGGTTTTGAAATTTTTTAAAAAACAACCCCCTGTTTGGAAACAAAAAGCTCAAGAAATCTGTTATTATTTTTTTATAAAAAAAAACGCTGTAACGATTTTGATAAAATTTGGCTTATTTGTAGCCCTTAATGTACCCTACCATATGCAAAAAACCTCATCTTTCTAAATATTCTCGTTTAGCTAATAGGCTAATAATAATAATAAGAACTGATTTAAGGGGGTTTTTGGTCACAAAGGGGGTTGTTTTTAAAAAAATTCAAAACCTTTTTTCGTGCAACAATATAGGCCTAATTGACGTTTGATGCAAATTTCTTCGAAATCGATAGAATAGTTTTCTCTGTAGATAATAATAAAAATATTTATTAATTAATTTCCTACCTTAAATCACCTCTCCTACCCCACCTACAATTATGAAGTCATAGTGAATCTGTTTAATAATTTAAATATGTTTGTGAGAAAGTATGTGTCAGTTCCTGGTACCGTTTATTACGTTAACGATTTACAGGATCGTTCATTTGTCGGACCAATGGATCCGAGGTTAAAAGACTCTATCCTTCTTATAAAATTAAAATTGCGCAATAACGCATAGTCTATACATAAAAAATCTCTGCGCACGAATGAATACCTGTTATCGCATAAATTTCATAATGAATGAACAAGTTTAGCTTTTAGCTCGACTCAGTTCTTGTATGGTTCTTTGTTCAGCCGACGGCATGTGTTCCCTAAATATTTTACTGAACAATCTCCCTGTTTGCCCTACGTATATTTTCATACAATCGTCACATAACAATTGGTACACTCCAGTGTCTCCAAATTTATTTTGTTATTTGTTCTTATCATTTACGTAACCCGTTTGCAGCTGTATAAGCGACCTTGCAGCCTTGTTTCTGTAAGGCCTGTATTACACTGTAAAATATTTTATAAAATATCTTTTATAAAAGTACTATGACAAAGACTTTTATAGTGTAATAGGCCATCTTTTATAATATATTTCTTTTATAACATTTATGACACTTTGACATTCCAAAGTGCAAGTTCAAGAGTCTTGCAATAATTAAATACCAAAAAGTAATATAATAGTCCATGACCTTATATTGTTCCGTCAATTACCTCTTTTTGCGTATTTATATGACGCGTTTCGGGACGTCTATCACATCATCAGAATATCTCGTGAATGGAGATCGTCAAAGCAGTATAAAACACGCAAAACAATACATTTAAAACACAGTTAGTAGGTGTACATCGGATGTCGACTGCCTGTCCGTTATGTATGCGCAGTGGGAACTAATATTAGTCGCGGGCTACATGAATTCTCATAGCTGTGTCGTATAGCGTGTTCGAGTCGAAATTCAATTGGTCATTTAATAGTTGGTGTTCATTGTTTTTGATTTCTACTTTAAATGCCTTATGAATTTCAAACTCTTCCACAGCGTTCATAAATTTACCTTTGCTACAAATCTTTATAGGTTTAAAGTTTCCCGAGATACCCGAGACGGTCTTTTTTGGCAGGTGCTCTTCTTTAAAACGTACCTTGAACGTTCTTCCCGTTTGGCCAATAGAGATTTTGTCACAGTTGTCACAGGTTATTTTGCAGACACCTGTTTGATCTTCCAGCGGGCTTGCGTTTTGTGGGTTGGTAATGTTTGAACGTTGTTGTTGATGCGGAAGGCTACTGTCATAATAATTTTCTTAAAGAGATTACCTTGCGTATTCTGGTGACACAAAGATTGACTCTATTTCTGACGTCTGCTGGATTTGTTAGTGTGTGTTTTGCGAGCAGCTTATCAATCGTAGCGGTTTTGTATCCGTGTTTTTGTGGTGAGATATTCAATTATAATCAAATCTTCCTTCGGTTCTAAACGTAGTGATAAGTCTATGGATCATGCCGTTATAAGCTGCCATTTTTTGAGATGGTGGATGGTGAAAATCAGATTAAATGTGTTTTGTTGTTGTATGTGTTTAGTACTTAATGTTTTGACGATCTCCATTCACGAGATATTCTGATGATGTGATAGATGTCCCGAAACGCGTCATATAAATAAACAAAAAGAGGTCACTGACTGAACAGTATAAGGTACTGTAGTATTGTATTACAATTTAAAGGCCTGGATACTAGAAAATTAATATATTAACAAAAAGTGTATTTCTTTTTACAAGTTAACTATTTAATTTTGTACTTCCTGGTTTGTTTCCTGAGCAAATTATTTACAATCGAGACGTTGTAACCACTTTGGGCGGCAATATATTTTATTGTTTTAAGTTCTCCCTGGAAAAGTGCTTCTGTCATGAGAACAATTCTTAGTCTATGGATTGAACAGTTGTACGCTGCCTTCTTGTACTATATTGTATTATCGGAAGAGGTTTGGATTCTGTGATCAGTGTGAGTTTGATGAATATATTTGTAACATTTAAAAAATGTGTGTTTTTTTATGGTTTTTGTGAGAGCGAGATAGTTGAT
Source organism: Philaenus spumarius (assembly GCA_018207615.1). Taxonomy (NCBI): domain Eukaryota; kingdom Metazoa; phylum Arthropoda; class Insecta; order Hemiptera; family Aphrophoridae; genus Philaenus; species Philaenus spumarius. The sequence goes on from JAGFPH010006924.1 coordinate 56,308, forward strand.
GCTGTTACTGGTTTTATATGTGAATTGCAAGGGATTGTAACAACGTGTGAAAAATGTCTTGATTTGTCGCGAAGTACAATGATATAAAACAATATCATCGAAATATCTATAATAATATTATGGTTATTACAATATGAATCATTTAAGTTAAATGATAAGTTGCAAAAAGCCATTAACAAGGACAAATTCAAATATGGGGGTAGTGAAACCAAGTATAATAATTCGGAAGCACTAATAGCCAAAAATATAAGAACTAAATTGACATCACATGATTCACTCATTGTTAAAGCCGATAAAGGCAATACTTCAGTTATATTAAAACGGGAAGACTACAACAAAAAAGTAGGGGACTTTATCAACAAAAACAACATTACCCAATTAACAAAAGACCCCACTAGTGAATACAAAAAATCCATTAATAGGTTATTAAGCAAATCTGAACACTTATTAAACAACAAACAGAAGTTTCACTTGAAAATGACCAACCCCAAAACACCCACATTAAAGGGATTGCCAAAAGTCCATAAAGAAGTGCCTATTAGACCATTAGTAAATTTCAAAAACGCACCAACATACAAGATAGCCCAACACATTGGGAGGATACTGCACAGTAAAATAACATTAGATAATAACAGAAGTTTAACCAATACATTAGACCTAATAGAGAAAATAGAAAACACGACAATTAAATCAGGCATGAAACTTATCTCCTTCGACGTAAGCGACCTATACACTAATATACCAGTCCAAGAGGTAATACAAATAGTACAGGACAATTTAACAAAGAACAATAAATTAAACACACACGAAATCATTGAACTTGTTAACTTCATCAAGGAGATTGCAAAACAGAATTATTTTGAGCATAACGGACATTACTACAGCCAGAGCAAAGGAGTCCCCATGGGCTCACCCATATCAGGAATTCTCGCTGAAACTTTCCTTAATCATATTGAAAACAACTTCATCCTAACAAAACAAAACAAGCTCAGTGATAGTATCATATATTACCACAGATATGTTGATGACATAATCATGTTGTTTAAGGGCAGTAATAGGCAAATACAAGAATTGAGCAATTTCATGAACAATATACACCCTAACCTGAACTTTACACAGGAAACAGAACAGAACAATTCATTAAACTATCTGGACCTAACAATTTCAAAACAAGAAGGACAACACAAGTTCAAAATCTTCAGGAAACCCACAAATACAGACCAAACCATTCACGAGACATCCAATCACCCAATAACACATAAAATGGCAGCGTACAACCACATGATCAATAGACTGATATCGGTTCCAATGGATGAAGCCGATTACAAAGAAGAACTAAACTTAATAAAACACATTGCCCAAAAAAAACGGATACAACCCAAAAATAGTAGATACAATTCATAGAAAAATGATACAAAAAAGAAATAGTACCAAACCAAATAAAAAACAAGAGAATAAATTCGTAGTATTACAGCACAACCCTATATTTAACAATACCATTGCTAACGTTTTCAGACAACAAGGCTACAAAATAGCCTACAAAACCAACTCAAACCTACAACATTCATTAAATAGCAACAAAACCTCAAACCAAGACAGTTTCATGAATACCGGTATGTACAAGTTAAACTGCAGTTCTTGTGACAAATTCTACGTGGGACAGACAGGGCGGCCTTTCAAAAAACGGTATAAAGAACATATCCAGGCCCTGAGACACCCGGAAAAATCAAAATTTGCTGAACACCTTGTTAACTATGATCATGCTTATAAAAACATAGAACACAACATGGAAATATTACAAAAATGTGAAAAAGGGGATTACATGAACCGCGTAGAAGTATCATATACTTCTATGAAGTTCATTCACATATACAGAAATGAACAAGAGCACCCGGACAAATTGCTTAATGACAAAAAACAGTTCGATGCAACCCCCACTTTCGAACTAATAAGCCAGCTTAATAGGAAGTAGACATCAGCTGATAAAGCACCAGTACACTGTACAGTGTCAACCTAATAACATGTTTGAACTTTATTTGTGCGCGTGTGTCGTTTGTGTTTTATGTGTTTTCTATAAATTATGTTAAACGTTTTTAAATGTGTTTTGACCACCCGACGATGGAAGAACTAAATTCCGAAACACGTGTCGTGGAATATATGTATTGAAGGTAAAACTTCAAATAAAAGGATTGCTGGCGGTAAGTAACATATTAAAAAGTTAATATAATGGTGTGTTTATGTTATGGTTTTCACTATGGTTCTAAATATTTCTGCACATTATGGTTGACAGTGGTTATCACATATCCAATTCATTGTTCTTACTGTAATATTGGTAGTTGAATCTCTATACTTTTATTATAAAACCTAGTGGAGGCTCCTGCGTGCTCCTTATAGCGTGCTTCTGCTGTGTATAGTAGTGGACCTTTCTATACACATAGGCTATGTTATGTTTTCTTTAGGATTAATAATAATCTCAACGCTAAGATGGTAAATAATGTTAAATGTCCAAATAAATTGTTTCGTATATTTTATACCATCAGTTATAATAAATGTTAAACAAATTATCAATGCTCAGGTCTACACTTGAACAAAACTCTACCTAAAAGTTAGACATAGAAATAATTGTTTCAGATTTTGAAATCAGATGTTAATGGAAATATTTGAACAAACAGTTGATAATTTAATATTTAATAATTATTTATTATGGAGCTCCCTTTTCCATACAATATAGTTTGTGTTGTTTTACGTCCAACAGATGGCACTCTTAACAAAAAAAGCTATCCTAAAAGTTAGAAATACAAATGTTTTTTTTCAAAGTTTGAAATCAGGTGTTTACAGAAATATTATAGCAAACAGCTGATTACTGTTATTATTATAGTCAATAAACATATTCAATGGCGCTCACTTTTTCGTTAAATATTTAGTATACTTTTGTTGTTCTTATGTTCAATAGATAATGATGTTTAAAAAAAAAGAGTATACAAAACCTGCTTGTATTCCAATGTAATGTTTTGTACACATTTCAAAGTAATCGGTGAAGAACTTTCGGAGAGTTGGTATTTTGAACATTTACATTTTTATTTATAATATACATGAATGTTTCTTTGTTTTTGTCCTCTATAGACTCAAACACTAAAATTTTCACAGTTTATCAATATTAATGTAGGGAGTGCTTAGACATTACAGTTACTACCGTCTAAGGGGTTGAAATGGGGTTGCTTTATACAATAAAGATAAATTTAACGAACTTTCTACAAGCTACGAAGCAAACATTTTGTAATGTTTTTTCTTTTTAACGGACATAAAAACACATTTGCAGTTCGATCACTTGAGTCAAAGGGATGACATGGGCTAAACTACCCTTAGAATTGAATAATAATTAGTACACTTACTTTTCTGTGTGCTCAAAACCGTTCAATTAATTTCACTCAAAATTTCACAGTTTACACATAGGCCTATTAGGCTGAGTTCTTCTTATATCTGGACATTGCTCGTATTAAGTTATGGCATCTGCATCAATGATTATATTCTTCCAGTTGTTTACTACGAATGTTGTGTTTGAGACTTTTTGCAATGGGTTAGACCAGGGGTCTCCAAACTATTTTACCAAAGGGCCGTATTGAAATTTCCAGGTGGTATGGCGGGCCAACAGGGTATGGGCGACTTGTCCCCCAGGGTGGAAAATTTGACACTTGGAAACAGTGTTTTTAAGCATTTCCAGTCTATTTTTACAAATAAATTAATTTTTAAACATAAGTTTTAAGTGTCTTTGAGTGTAACTTATATATGATTTTTAACTCTTTTTTATACCGACATAATTAATTTGTATTGGTTAAAGTTAAATAAAAAGTAATAAACATTTTAAATACAAAGGTTAAGACAAAACACTCAGAAGAATCATACTTATTTATTTAACCTTAAAATATGTAACACAAAAATATCCTGTCTTTATTTTCAGTGAGATGTGTGCAGCTGTTTTTTATTCACAATGTTTGTCCATTTTGGATTAAAATTTGTAGTTCCAATAGTGAGCATAGCTTTTAGGTGTTTATCCGACAACATTGACCTGTATTTTGATTTCACATGTGTCATCTTCGAAAAGGTTTGCACACAAATATATGTGGAACCAAATATAGTTATCATTTCTCTCGCAAAACTCTTTATTGCTTTGAACTCATCACTTAACGACCTGGAATAAAAACCTAAATGAAATTTAGGTATTAAAACAAAATATTACAACCTAGTTACATACCAGTAAAAAGGACGAAGATCTTCATTTTTGTAACACTCGGAGAAGTATTCTTTTAAGTTTTCATTTGACATAAGATCAATAAACTCGAGCTGAAGTTCTGTAGGAGCATCTTCAACTTTATATTTAAATGGATTTTGTAATAGGTTGATCTTTTCTGATGTAGTTGCTTCATCAAAGTCTGACAAGCGAGTTTCAAACTCCTCACGTAGTTTTGAAATAGCTTGTGCTGCATATTGAGATGGACACGGCACACTTGTTTCACTAGCAAAGTTTTTGCAAGTTTCAAAATGGTTCAAAACTGTTTTCCTACCTGTTTTTCAAAAAGTACTAGTTTCAATCTGAAAGATTTTACGTGTTGAAACAAATCGTTTACAAACGAACTCTTGCCTTGGAGTTTCAAATTTAAAATATTAAGATGTGTGGATAACATAAGCTTGCCCTGTTCAATCATAAAAATGTAAATTTCTTGGCTTAGCTCAAAAAACCTCATAAGCACCTTTCCTCTGCTTAGCCAACGCACTTCACAATGATATGGGTTGTCTGGGTACTGGCTTTCTATTTCTAACAAAAAGTTTATAAACTGTCTGTGTTTAAGAGAATGTGATCTGATGTAATTTACAGTTTTTACCACTACTTCCATTATTTCTGACACGTCAAGGGTTTTCCCACACAGTGCTTGTTGGTGAACAATGCAGTGTAACACCATTGGTTTTTCCCCTCCTGCACTTTTAACAGCATTGCACACTCTCAATATCTAAAACAAATTTTTTTTTATTGGTGTCTGCGGGCCGGACCAAATCCTTTCGCGGGCCGTAGTTTGGAGACCCCTGGGTTAGACTCTTGCTTGTTGAGTTACTTTTTTGTTCAATTCATGACTCGAGGATAGAATGTAGGCTATGTTTGCATGAAAGTACCGGTGTTCATATCTTTTTATTTACGGTACTGATTTTATTAAACGATAGGCTTCAAGTTCACTCGATAACAACACAAGTTCAGTATTATGTGTGACATTTTTAATAGTTCTAAGTGGGTTTTATAAAATGTCACGTTCAAAAGTTCGTTTTTAAAATACAAGCACTTTATTTAATTCATAATCGAAATTCGTTCTGGCGAGGTATTTGTGTTTACGGCTAATTTATAATTAATCAATATGAGCATACTTTGGGAGCTTGTCTCTGGAAATGCATTTTTTATTAAAGTTTAGTTTTGTGTTGTTTAATTCTACTTCAATTTCGTATTCGTGTATTTGTTGGCGATATCAGCTGCACTTGCTAACAAGTGAATTTAGCATTTGTTATATACGTACGAATTTCCTAATATTGATTTTTAAATAATATACAATAAATCGCTCAAACGCGGCAGTTTCGGCTATTCAGGCATTATCAAGTTATTTATTCTGCTTTCACTTCGTTATATTACGAAAACATTTACACGCATAAATGATAAAACTAGTTTGACTCATAGTTGGTGTTGGGTTATGTAATTGTGTCAGCAAGGTGCAATAAAACGAAGGGAACCCTGATAATGGCTGAATAGCCGAAACGGCCGTCGTTTTAATGATGAAGAAACATGAATATTGAAGACTATAAGTATTTTGTTTAATACAAGTTCATGAAACAAAAATGGGGAAAAATTTCTGGAGGCACCGGACATTGATCCCGGTACCTCTCACATACTAAGCGAACGCTCTACCATCTGAGCTACGGTTCCAGTTATTGTAAAACAAGTTCTCAGTCCACTTCAGCTTATGTAATAAGTACACTTTTTAACATTTTTCAAGGAATTTAAATTTTTTTGGAATAAAAAGTAGCCTAAAATAGTCTCTAAAAGTCTTTTACATGTTAATGGAAGTTTCGTCAAATCGGCTCAGCCATTCCGGAGATTAACGTGGCTAAACAGACAGACAGACAGACAAAAAATGTATAAATATGTTTTTGTTTTTGTAATGTGTGAATAACAAAAAAAAGCTAATGTAATGTTCGATCTTAGAAAAAAGCTTATATTTTTAAATCAGAGACAAACACTTTAATTTTATTTATATAGTCATGAATATGCGGCTTAGCGGCTAACAAATGTGATAGAATATTTTCTAAACACTGATTTGTTCATGACACTATAAACTCTGTTGTTTAATGTTTGAATAGACACACACACACAAGAGAGCCTCTTCGATAAATATCTTATCAGCCAATCATACAACAGGAAATACTGTAATAACATTGGTTAAACTGAGTTTCCTATACCACTTTCATTTCCCACAAGCACATGTGATAAGCTCAAGGGAAATCTTTGCTGAGTAACGATTGTGTCGGATTTGATTTTATATTTTCCCTTTACAACTGCAGACAAACAGTCAGTGGTGGATAATGTAATGTACTAATGTAATCCATTACGTACAGCATTTCACTAAACCAACAATGTTGTTGAAACTTCAATTTATCATTTGCAGCTTATTTCTCGTTGCTTTCACCTTAAAGAATGATTATCGATTATTTAAATATTAATTGAGATGTAACGCATGGCGTAATTCGAATTATTGGGGATGATGTGTATTTAATTCGACCTCTGTCTTGTTTCGAAAACTATAATAATATTATAAAGAGGTAAAATTTGTTTCTTTGATTGGTTGTATGTAGGGGGTAATCTCTGGCACTACTGAATAGTTCTACCAATGAAAAGCTACACTATCACTGAGTAGCATGGGCTATAATTCATTTTGATAAAAATCTTTTTTCTTTCAATCTTTGTAAATGTAGTCGGAAAAAAATATTAGGCTAGACCTAGACTGATGAACCAACGCATGTATTTACACTTATTACCATAGTAACCAATTGAATAAAACTACAGATAAAATAGCTGCTTGCTCCAAAATTTCCATTAACAGCTGATTTTAAACTTTTAAGCAATTATTTGTGTTTCTAACTTTTACGATTTTTAAAGTGCAGACCGGAGCCTTGATGTAAAGGGGTAAAGGAGTAATCTCTGGAACTACTGAAACAATTGAAAAAATAGTTTTACTAATAAAAACCTTTACCATCACTGAGTAACATAGGCTTTAATTCAATTTGATAAAAACGTTTTTATTTTAATATTTGTAAATTTAGTCGGCAAATATTCTTAGGATAGGCCTAGGCTGATGAATTACCACAGCAACCAATTGAATAACAGATAAAACAGCTGTTTGCTCTAATATTTCCATTAATACGTCATGATTTTACATTTTGAAGCAACTATTTGTATTTCTAACTTTTGGGTTAGGTTTTTTTGTGTAGACCTGAGCTGTTACACGCAGGGTTTTCCCCTAGTAATTTTATAAAGAGGTGACATTTGTTTGTTTGTATGTAGGAGGTTATCTCTGGAACTACTTGTCCGATTGAAAAAATAGTTTTACTAATAAAAAGGTACACTATTCCTTACTCAGGAATAGTGTACTTTTTTATTTACTATACAGTCTAGATTTAATTTTAATTTAAGGGTTGAAACAACCCCTATAACAATAAATATTAATTGTCACACTTCCCTAGATAGAGAGCTTAATTTCTGTAAATTTATTACAAGACTAGTAAGCCCTTTTGAAAAATCACAGGCCAATTAATTAGATGCACATAAGAAATACATACTAATTTAAAAAAATACATACTATTTAAAAACAACAGTCGTCATTTAGGCCTACCTAACTATGTTGACGGGGATTTTCAACTCGGTAAATGTGTACAAAACTGTAGTAATATTTGTTAAAAGTTTGTATTTATATAGGTTATTATATATTTAAATAAAAATATTATATTTTAATTGATTTTTATTTCATATTGATAGATAAATGATTTAAAAGTTATATTGTTATTATAGCGAAGAAATTAACAATAAACAAATATGTTATACAAAGATGTACGAATGTTTCCGAAGCTAAACGAATAGATATTTCTTTTTCAAATAAAATTTATATAAAATAATTTATTGATGATAAAAGTTTGTATTTATATTATACAGTTTATAACCTTAAAGCAACTCTTATGACGTATTTTAACATACATTAGTTCTATAACCAATATTAAAAAAAAATTACTTCATAAGAAATTATAATGATTGCAGTTTTAAACATAACCCTAAAGTATAATCTACGATGGGTTTTGTTTAAGCATACTACAGATGATGGATGAAATAAGCTGTTATATTATATGTAAGTAGGTACGGACTACACTCGCTTTTATAGGAGTTGATACATAGAAAAAGTAAACTAGATTTGCATTATGTCACTATAATGATATAAAATCTCATGAATCACACAATGACCTATAACCTAAAGATTGCCAATTCACAAAAACAAAAACAAACCTAGCCTAGGCCTAGCCTACTTCAACCAAGATCACAATAAATATACCACACTTTTATATAGCACTTTTCCATCTATTAACACACTTTAAAATTAACAAACAAGCATTAACCTAACACCAATTCTTTAATCACAGTTATCCAGCGTGAAGATCAGAAATCGTATTGAACCCAAACTAGGTTATACCAATGTAAACAAACATCAGAGTCGCTTATTTTCAAATCGTCCTTTATCCAATTAACAAAAATGTTGGTAAACTAAAAAAAAGGCCCTAAAAATGTAATTCTTTTCATTATCAGTTAATTTTTTTCTCTTTATTTATTAAAAAGCTTAGTTAAATTATAAACAAACACAACAATGGTATCTTATAGAGATATTAAGTAATTTAATAAAATTGTTTGGATAAAGGACGTTTTGAAACCAAAACAAGGATAAAGGACGTTTTGAAAATAATAATAAAGGATAAAGGACGTTTTGAAAATAATAATAAAGGATAAAAGACATTTTGAATAAAAAATAGAATCCACCCATTACATTAAGTAAGGATAGAGGACGTTTTGAAAAGAAAATATCTCATGATTAGCGGCAGCCATGTTGGATTGGATAAAGGACATTTTGGAACCAAACAAGCATTTCTCACATCTTTTATATGTATTTAAAATTATTTAAAGGACGTTTTGAAACAAACTATTGATTGAATCTGGTAGTAAATATTATCAAGAATGTCATGCAACCAGTAACTCAATTTCGAAAAAAAATGGATAAAGGACGATTTGAAACTAAGCGACTCCTCAACACTGTAGCGTTTGTAGAAACGTATATCCAAGTAATTTTGAATTCGCGCGCCAAGGCCAATTCAGTTGGCAACATTGTAAGTAGAACCAGTCTGCCACTCTCAAACAGCTGTTAGCTACCTGGTTAGGTATAAGCCGGCCGTCCTTGGTTATTCATCTTTCTGCAGTGGCCTGACTATGTAATCTGAAAGCGACAACACGATCT
>JAGFPH010006925.1:14540-59401 GCA_018207615.1 Philaenus spumarius
TATATATATATATATATATAGATTATTTTTTAATCATTACAGGTAAAATACCAGTTAATTTTGCATTTTGACATAATGCCTTAATTTACAGTAATTAAAATGACCGATTACTTGTAGAAACCACGGTAAATACCTTGTAGTATTCAAATTTTCCATATCATGTGTAAATGTAGGCCTACACCAGATAATTACTTGCAACATTAAACATTTATTCGTTTATTAGCCAAGACATCAAAACACAATAAAGCTTTTGCAAAATGGAAATCTGTAAATCAAGACTAATTACATAATCTCGTTGTTGAAGCCGAATTAAGATTTCAAAAGTTCAACTTTGCAGGTGCAGAGGGCGCTGTTATTTATGCCCTGGAGAAAATTAACAGGTCTTCCCTCATCCTGCTTTGTATCTAATTAAAAACTTATGTTTTGTTTATAACAAGCTTGTTAACAAGTGTGGCGAATTGACTGGATAATGAGTTAAATGACTGAACTGGGGGGGGGGGGACAAACTAGTTTGTGTTGGTTGTAATTTCCTTTATCTGTTCAGTTTTAAATGTTTAAAGTGTTCAACATTCCAAGTGAAATAAAATCACTATTTCTTAGTAAAGTAGGAAAACCTGATGGATTGAATTTGCCAAATGTAGGCTTACACGACAAACAATAAAACTCAATACAAAGCTGTTTTTCAAGGAAATAAATACATACTTTCGTTTGGTTTAAAACCATTGTTTCAAAATAAATACATACCTCAAACAACGAGGATTACGTTTAGTCGGCTACCCAGCTTGTTTGTTATTTGTCGTGCAATTTGGACTTGTGATGTTTTTCATTTATGTGCTAAGTGTTTGTTTTATTTGTTTTAAGTTTTAAATTTCTCACGACTTGACAATGGAAGGTTAAGACTTTCGAAACCGGTAGTCATCGAAATTCACCACTTGGAACTGTCGACGGTTGTTTGATGTATGTACCTAAGTCAGATATCCTGTTGGCCTTAAAACGTATCAAACACTGTTTGCTTTAATTCCGCCGACTTACCATAAAATTCTGTCTACGTATAATATGGTCTAAGTGATAAGTTTAAGGGTTGAGTTTCTGTAGTTTTTAGTCACTTCATAATGACATAACGTAAAAACTGTCCAATACACCAGTAAATTCAAACAACCAAATTGCATGACACCGGATGCCTTTAATTGGCACTAGATCTCCTGAGACTGGTAACTACATAAATACAGACCTCAAACAAGAAGGATTAGGGTAGGCGTTACTAATTATTTTAAGCATTGCGAATTATATTTACATATAAATAATATCAATATACGTAGTAGTAGTTAGTAAATTTACGACGATAATAACGGAACAGATAGGTTTCACAAAGCTTGTGGTTACACTAAAATAGAGTGGTTACTATAGTTACGAGAAGTCTATTGTAACCATGGTAACACCAGGTTAATCATAGACTAATACCTAGAAATCCTGTATTTATATTGCGTTTCATTTTAGAAAGCACTGTGGTTGTGTTTTTTCCTATGCAAAATAATTTTCATATTTTATTTCTTTATTTTAATAGTAGGAGAACCCCCGCGTGCTCCGCACGCCAACGCAGTTGGAACCTTCTATACACATAATCATGTTATGTATGGGGAGCGAAGTAACCGAGAGAGTAAAGGTGACCCAGTTTGTTTCAGTTGCTCGTAGGTTCGAATCAGGTTACTGTCCATAAATATATCTCCTTTACACTGCTCCCCAGTCTTAGTCAGTCTATCCGGCATACAATAAAGACAAAATAAACAAATATTTGTTTATATTGTCTATGATTCCTATGCAAGGTTACAGTAACCTTTACATATTTTACTATATAAAATATCAAGTACACAGACGTTTGTGGTAAGAAGGCGGCACTAAAGCAAACAGTAGGTGACATGCTTTAAAGTTGACAGAATATGACTAGATATCAGTTCTTTGTCTTACGATTAGTTTGCAAAATTTTTGTACAATATTTAAGCCTTTCAGGGAACATTATAAGAATTGAGTTTTGGTATTTACTTTAAATATTTTTTTAAATGATTTTAGAAAGAAAACAAAACTTTTTTTTATCTTTTACCATTTTTGAAATCTGGATCGTCCTCTACAGAGGACTATTCCCTAATAATGGGTGCTTAGTTAATCACCCCCCCCCCCCTTATTTTTCTTGGGAATTAGGGAAGAAAAAAGATGAGAACTACAAATTACTATACTAAACACAATATATGTGTGATATACTGTAATTACAAAATGTTTAAGCATAATGTTTTCTGAATAGATTTTTTTTACATTGAACAAATTTTGTCTAAATTTTTTTTTTTTATAAAAACTCAGAAATATATTAACTATAACTATAACTAGGAGGCTCGGTCATTTAAAGAGACTTATTTTTGATGAAACTCATGAAAACAGTTTTTATTTCGAGCAATGCACAATGAAATCTTACATTTTGAGCATGCAATAAAGGTCTTCCCAAAACTGGTTTTTACCCCTTGGTGTATTTTTTTGTCTTGAAATTCTGGCAGAAGATTCTTCCTATCAAATCTTACATCGGACAAAGGGTTCAAGATAGCTTTTCTCTTATGGGGTACATGTGAGATCTCGTTTGATGGCCAAACGATGATGGTCAACGCTGGAGGAAATAAGCCCCTCCAGAGCACGCTACTTTTATGTCGTCTCAAATGTTTCACAAAGCTAAAAAAACATTGAAATGATAAAACTCCTATATTTTGAACCTTTCTTGATAACAAGATATTTTCCCCAAAAAATGTAATTATAGATGGATTTATTAGATGGCGACCTATTTTGAGTACTTGTGCGAGAGAGAAGGAGATAGTGGCGAGGGAGGGTATTTCAACCCCCACACTACTTCCCCTCCCCCTCGCACGTGGCAAACTAAGCAGAGCACCGGCCGGCATGTCGATGATGGTGGTAGACCTTCAACTACCTCCCTTACATGCGCCAGATTTTTCATGCAGGTCGCCGTTAAATACATCTATCTATAGTTTAAAATGTATCTATTTTCTTATAAAAGTTAGATGTCAGGATAGTTTAGTGAATTGATAGGTTATCCATTTTGTTAGGGTTCCAACAAGTTTCTAAATCATCCAATAGGGTCCAGCATCTGACAGTAGTATAGTGTGGTGCTTTCTAGAGTGTAATATGATGAACTAAAGCTTGCTGCAGGCCAGACTTTAAAATAGAGCTGATTGTTGTATCGTCCTCTCAAGAGGGCAGTTCCCCCGAAAGGGTTAATTAAAACTCCTTCAGGACGAACAGTGTTCGTCATAGCACAGTTACAATAGAAATGCATTAGCGTACCGTATGAATGGTTTTATGTAGATTTCAGCATTGTATTTGGATAACCTAATAGAACTCCGATCCAATGCAATATTTCGTTCCGCTGGAAATACGACGATAGTGGCGCTATCTATTAGGGAAACGACGGAAGCTGTGTGAAACACCAATGCTACCAATGATTTCTTCCTAACGCTACCTCGCGGCGCGATCATGCACTATTTTCCGACAACCTTTTTTTCGGCACCAGCCCCCGTATGCATGCATCATCTATTTTATTATTCATAATCTATGATTTCAGGTAGAAAATAAAAAATAAAAAGAAGAAACACTCTAATATTATCAATAAAAACCCACAATTTACAAACAAAACTACAAATAAATTGATTAAGATGATGAAGTCGCTAAAGTATCGCCAAGTATCGCCAGTACAGGAAACTTTTCCCTTTCCGAATCAGCAACAGGTAGGACTTTAACTACAAAAGTATCGGACACTAAATCCCTAATACTCCAAGGCAGTAATCTGCAACATAAGATAGTAAATATATAGGTAACATTTTAAACAACCCTAATAACTACTGAACTAATTTACACATGGAAATACATTTTTTTAAGTGTAAACTTCTATAGGCCAACCACGTTCACAAAATGTGTACAATACATGTTTGTATAGCAGAGTATATTATAGTTTTCTTGTTGCTGGGGGTGAATCGGATATTACCGTCACGCGTTTTAGCATGCATTTTGTGAAACGCTCCTAATGTGAAACGCTTCTAAAGCGAAACGCGTTTAATGTGAAACGCTCCTAAAGTGAAACGCTCTTTTCCATCTGTTTGAAAAAGTTTTGGTCTTACAGAGATTCGAACTAGCAGAGTCCATCACCACAGACCATCGCCTTAGCCGGTTAGGCCACAATCCCATTGCTAATTTAGTATATTTTAGTTGGGTATATAAGTCTAACAGATTGCACTACGTCATAGGCTTAGTCTGTTAATGTTAATACAATGTATAGTTTAATTGGAAATACCTCTGTGCTTCCTCATTACGTAAGTTTCGTTAAAAAATAAACATTGAGCTTCCTCATTTCGTAAGTTGTAAGTTTACACTTCTCCCGTGTGGTCTTAAGCACACAATTACATTTTTTGTTCTACCTACTTCAATCCTTTGTGGTTTATCATCGCTGCTGGGAAATAACAAGTGAATATAGACTCTATCAAATTTGTAATAACGTTATACGGAATTTACATTATGAAGTTGTTACTTTTTAAGTCAGCGGAACGTGAAGAGAAGCCTAAACGGTAAAGTGACTTCTAGGCTTCGGGGTAAGCTCTACAGTGTTGCCAAAGATGGTAGGCCTGCCTTTAGGTGTGTACTCTCCCGGCCACTTTGGTGTCTGGGTGTTGCGCTTGTCGAGGATTGGCTTCTTGGGGATAGAAGCACGCTAGTTTGGATAGTCTCCGTACCTCTTGAAATTGAGTTTTTGCGAACCTTTCGGTCCAGTTCTGCCACCACTCCTAGTGGCTCGCCGAACTTTATAAACATCATGTGCAAAATAATTTTAATAAATAATAGGCCATAGTAGACGGCGCAAGATAAAAAGTAACTTTAATATTCGGTAGGGCCTATGCGTCAAAAAGTGCAGAAATTAAAGCAGCTGTGATTGGTTTATAAACGGCTGATTGTATTATTGATTGTTGCCAGGCCACGTGTTTTCTGTTTGAGGTTACAGTCGGGAGCACGAAATAAGGCGAGTGAGAATTGTTGCGCTGTTGCCAGATCGCGGCGCAGAGCAAGCGAGTCTCGACCGTTCCTCGCTTTGTCAGTCCCATGTCTGGCAACAGCGCAAAAACTCTCACCCGTCTTATTTCGTGCTCCCGACTGTAGTCACGCTTTAGTGGATCTTACCGTCTTACCACGCCAGAGAGAGTTTCTATCGTAGAGCCTTATCTCCGTTCATAAGAAACAGGTCGTTTCGGTGGTCCTAGTTTGCCGCGAACTGCTGTAGAGTTTCAAGAACGCTTTCACAAACAGTGAAGTAATGCCGTTAAGATAAGTGTTGTTGACGAGTTCCGTCGCGGAGGTAATGTTTTGACTCAGCGTAAAGGGTGTGTAGGGCCGTCCATAAACGGTCACTATGCATAAGTGGAAACCAGTACGTTACAGAGAGAGCATCCTTAAAACTTTTACAAGAGATCTGAAGAGTTTTTGCCGTGGTAGCAATCTGTCTTTTGGTTTCCAGTTTTTTGACTTTCTCACTATACTATAGTGACTATTTTTTCCCTATACTATAGGGAAAGTATAGTGATCGCAAAAAAAATCGATGTTGAGATTTTTGTGGAAATATCCGTTTTGGGACCCCCTGAGTACAAAAAAGTCGTTTTTACAAAATGTCTGTCTGTATGAATACAAAGATAGAGCGAAAACTATTCGATTGATTTCAAAACAAATTTGTACCAAAGATGTCAAATAGGCCTGTATAGATGCACGAAAAACGGTTTTGAAATTTTTTTAAAACAACCCCCTTTTTAACAAAAAAAAAACCAAAAAAATCGGTTATTATTTTTTTTAAACGGCTCTAACGATTTTGATAGAATTTGGCTTATTTGCTGCCTTAAATGTACCCTACCATATGCAATAAACCGCATCTTTCTAAAAATTCTCGTTCGGCTATTAATAATAATAATAATAATAATAATAACTGATTTTTGTGGGTTTTTTGGCCATAAAGGAGGTTGTTTTTCAAATCCTTTTTTCGTGCATATATACAGGCCTAATTGACGTGTTTGGTGCAAATTTGTTCGAAATCGATCGTATAGTTATCTCTCTAGATAATAATAATTATATTTACTAGTTAATGTCCTACTTTAATAAACCACCTCTCCTACCCCACCTACAATCATGAAGTCGCAGTGAATCTGTTTAATAATTTAAATATGTTTGTGAGAAAGTACGTGCCAGTTCCTGGTACCGTTTATCAGATGAAAGTTTGACAACCGTCTCTACAAATCGCACCTCGTCTAAAACGATTCGTGGTGAATCGGATTTTACCGTCACGCTTTTTCCGTCACGCTCTATTCCGTCACCCTCTACTATATGGACTAGTAGGACACATGGGTATATAGTTTACTTGCTAATACCTCTGAAATGGACATTGTGCTTCCTCATTACGTAAGTTGTGTTAAAAAGTTTACTTGGCCATTCCTCAGAAATAGACAGTGTGCTTCCCATTCCGTTTGTATGAAAATAGTTTACTTGGTAATTCCTCTGAAATGGTCATTGTGCTTCCTCATTTCCTAAGTTGTATTAAAATAGTTTACTTTGTAATACCTCGGAAATGGACTTTGTGCTTCCTCATTTCGTAAGTTGTGTTAAAATAGTTTACTTGGTCATTCTTCAGAAATGGACAGTTTGCTTCGTCATTCCGTTTGTATTAAAATAGTTCACTAAGTCTTGGCAATTCCTCTGAAATGTTCATTGTGCTTCCTCATTTCCTAAGTTGTATTAAAATAGTTTACTTGGTAATACCTCCGAAATGGACTTTGTGCTTCCTCATTTCGTAAGTTGTGTTAAAATAGTTTACTTGGTAATACCTCTGAAATGGACATTATGCTTCCTCATTTCATAACTTGTGTTAAAATAGTTTACTTGGTAATCTCTCTGAAATGGACATTGTGCGTCCTCGTTATGAAATTAGTGTTAAAATAGTTTACTTGGTCCATTCTTTTGAAATGGACAAATTGCTTTCTCATACCATTTGTGTTAAAATAGTTTACTTGGTAATACCTCTGAAATGGACACTGTGCTTCCTCATTTCATAAATTGTGTTTCTATTCAATATTTTCTATACTTTTGAAGTGTAAATCAGAATATCGCCATAGAAGTTTACACTTCTACCGTGTGGCCTTAGGCACACCTGGATTTTTTTATCCTGTCAAACTAACTACTAAGTACATGGTTTCATAAATTTTAATGTTGTGAAATTACCTTAAAAATGTGAGTAGGAAGTATAAATGTTCAGGGATGGTTATAGTTCTTTTGTTGTGTTTTATTCCATTGATGATAGGATCTGCTACTGCGTCGATGGTTAACTCCGGGATTCTGAAAGTAAAATACATTAATCATCAGTTCGAGTTTTAATTTTTTAATTTTCAGGTATATTCAAAGTTATACTCGAACGTCCATAAACAAAAATACATACGAGGAAAATTAATTAAAAAACTCCATTTTTCCTAAAGTAGGAAAAAATAAAAACTATTATTTTTGACTTCAAATAACCTTACAATTATTTTTAAACTTTACAGAGTAATGTTCGAATTTTTCTGAACATGTTCTCAAACTGACTTCAACTGAACCAGCTGTCTAGGATGGAGTACATGCAGGTATGAGAAATTATACCTCAAACTGCAGGGAGTGGATGCAGGGCAGAACCGGTAATGTTCTTGTGGCTTTTAAAACCTTCCGTATTTTCTAGGGCGTTGTCGCTTTCATTCGCAATTTCTTTGTTTGAATGGCATCTTACTCGGTTATTTTTTGAAGTACGGGGAAAATAAAAGAAAAACGTTTTGTTTGTTATTAAAACGTTAACTTTTATTGTTTCCTAAATTTGTGTTTTGTAAAGTTATCGGTTTAGAAATATTTGCCGTTAATACTTTAAATGGCCGCCATTTTTAAAGTATACATATGAACGTTCAGGTTTTCTGTACAAATATGAATGGTTACGAAACAAATATGTAAACAAAATTGAAGGTTAATATCTACAGCTTGACTTTCTATAGAATAGTAAGCTGTCAAAACAAAGAATTAACATTAACACTGCGCCCATTACTCTGCATGTTCTGGGTTACATTTAGTTCAATTTAACTTATTTGGTTATTCTGATGATTTAAAATAACTATTTAGTAAAATGTCAACAAAAATTAATTTTCCATATTTCTGAAACACCCTGTAGAATCAGTACTAAACTATTAAATTAAATTATTAACCTCTAAACTATTTAAAACCGCCAATGTATAAATGCAATCAAACTTTTGGAATATTTTTTATTGATTATTAAAAAAAATACGCTTGGCCCATAAGTACGCTTTGCCCATGAGAGTAGAGTGCGTACGACGCATTTGACAGAAAGTGGAAACGATTCTCCTACTCTTTCCTTCCAACTGTCGGCTGAAGTCGTAGAAGTTGGACCGTTTCAATTCTAGTCTAGATTAGGCCAACTCATACTACAGGGGCTGGAGAAAATGCTACTTGTCCGGGACAAGTACGCTTTGCGCATGCGAATAGAGTGCGTACGACGCATTTGACGGAAACTGGAAACGATTCCCCATATGTGTCTTTCAACTGCAGGCTGAAGTAACAGAATGGGAAGCGTTACGCTTTTTGACACCTCACCTATGGCATAGATCATGAATAGTAAAATAGATTATGCATGCAAACATGAAAACATGAATTTTAAGATGGTTGTCTATTTTTAGTCATTAGCGGGGAACATAAAATTTAAAATGATCCTTGAATAATTGATGTTGAAAAAGAATTAAGATATCGCTTAGAGACAAAAAACACCTTTGAGAAATACCATACGGATGTTTTCTGTTTGGTTTACTTATTTGTGTTAGCTTTAGGTATCTTGATACCAATAGTTGATTCAATTATACTCTCGAGTCATTTATACACAAAATATTATGGAAAATATCAGAACAAACAGTTTGGATGGTTTAGTATCTAAACTCTATATTTTCTTACGTAATTTTCCAATGGGTCGTGTAGTCTTGACTTGTATTTATAAAGTAAGGTAAAACAGTTGTAACTTGGATTTCATTTCCTTTAGTGGCTCGCAGCTCTTCCCGTAGATTATCCATAAGTCCTGCACAAGATTAAAAAGATTTAACATTAAATTAATTAGCAATACCTTAACAAATTAAACATAGATTGTTTTTACAAATATTACCAGGATGTAGTTTAGTAAAAATTGTGAGGCAATACTGGTTGTTTCGTTCTTAGTTGTCTGTATTGAGAATGAAATGACGTACAAATGTATGAAAACAACACAGCATTGAAGTTTGACGGCAACATAAAATTTTATAAATATAACAATGAACTAAAACGAGGCTTTGTTATTTGCTCATAGACCGGTCAAATTAATACTATTTCGACCCGAAGAAATACATTTTTGCCTACAGCTCCGATTTGTATGGGGGGGGGGGGGGCTCTGTGCGGGTGGTGTGGGGGTATGTGTGAAGTTGCGACAGAGACTTGAAAATTTCTTCTCGGGGGTTTTTGGAGGCAATGATTTTAATTCGGACACCCCCGATGTGCTAGGGGCTACGAAGAGTTGGGGCCGATGGGGAAAAAACGTAAGGTTTTGAAATATCTTGAGATGACGACTTAAATTCATCAGTGAGGATCAGGCCGGTTTATATGGCAGCTGTTTCGGCTTGTTCGCAGCTCTGAATTGTTGGGAGGGGTCACATGAAAGAGATAGAGACGAAAAGTGAAAGTATGGAATAATACTGCTCGCTTGTTAGCTCAGAGTCCGTTACAAAGCAGTATCGAGAGAAGAAGAAAATATGCCGCTGCTGGTTTTGAGTTTGATCTTTTATGAAATTCATTTAAAAAAATCTTGTTCTACCGAATTACTAGTTGGTATAGAGCAGAACTGGATTTTGGTTGAGAGTTGGATAGCGGGGAGCTTCAGCCAGTCACCATGGCGCAGGATGCAGGCCAACCAACAATAATGAAAATGATTTAATGCGCCTGCACTACAGCGTTTCTTGTAAGAATTGTTTAGGCACCAAATGCTCAAACCCATCATTCGATATGGATCCCAGCGAAGAAAGTGAGGACGAAGTCGACTATGATAATGGCGGCTTATAAATAATTTTGGAAATCAAGAATTGTGTATATGAGAATTTTTTATTTTATACATCACGTATGTTTGTATTAACTATTCCAGAATTTTGTTACTAGTACAGAATAAACAAAATTTTTGGAAAATGTATGAATTTAGATTTTCTCTTTCCTTTGAAAATTTTAGAATGTGTTCCCCTTTCATAAAATATTATACACATTGCCCCTCCCAGACCCCCCCCCCCCCCCCGGTGCACCGGAGGGCATTTCGCATGGTCAGAAAGGAAATCATCACGCCCCTAAAACCCCCGAGAGGACATTTTCAAGTCTCTATCATAACTTCACAAAATTCCCCCATCGCCCTCCAGACCCTCGGTACACCGGGAGCATTTTGTATGGTCGGAAATTAGATCAGCGGCCAATGTAAACTGTAATAAACGTTGCCAGTAACTTCGTCTACGGGATGCGCTTTTATTTTAGTACTAACAACTGTGATTTGTTTTGGCGATTGAAGGTTCGGCGGATTCTTCAATTTACTTGTCTCTAACAAGTACTTTATGTTCCAGTGAAGTACCACATTGGAGTTTGCTGCCATCAGGGAGTTCCCTAGATGCTGATACCGCTATTCCCAGTGCACGTCCTTGTTGGAGAGGGAGGATGTTTTAGTCGGTAGGGCATGCAAATGAGAGGTGAGCCAGTACCGCTCAGGAGAGATGTCTGCGTAAATGCATGTCATCCTACCCACAGTTTTCCCAGGATTTGCTTCTAGTAGCCATAGTGTGTACGCTATCTATTATTTCAAACGTATATTAACGACTGGGGGCATCCAACCTGAATACATAGAGACGCGATTCGTCAAAATGGCCTACGTTTTCCTACTATTTGACTGTATTAGACATCTGACTTGAACATTGTGGAAGCAAGGTACAACATTCTGAACAAATCAGAAACTATGTCAATGATTTCATATTGTTTTCATTTAATACGTAAAACCAGCAACGTCGGAAAGACTTACCATAAACTCCACATTTGCAAGCCGCATAAGTCGAGATGTTTTCGGATTGATTAAGACTAGATACGGAAGAGATTCCAACGATGTGTCCTGAGTTTCTTTCCTTCATCGAGGGCAGGAAAGCTTTTATCATCTGAAAGAAGTAGTATTCATTTAGGTTTAAAGGTGTGCAATACCAGTACGAAACGGTTCCGTACTATCACCAGTTATTTGGTAGAAAAACTGCTGTAATCAGTTTATAAACGAGACTTAACTTCAGGTTAGTTCAAAACCGGACAACATGGGATCAAATTAAGTTTTGTAATCTACTGATTATACATTGGAGTTTTAAACAACATGAACTCTGTAGCACGCATGAGGCGGACTTAAAACATAATTTGATCATGCAGCTAAAACGCTGACATGAGTTGAGTGAATTTCCAAAATAAAGTTTTAGGGTTTCAACTAATTATTTGGGAAATTGGTCTACTCACGAAGGCGCTGGTTATCTGCCTGATTGTATGAAATATATTAGTAGAATTGGTTTGTAACTTAGTCTTGGATCACAATCAGCTTCGTTCCGTTCCAACGGAAATACTCGTTATCCGAGTTTGCGCCTTGACTTTTTAGCTTCGGGTTATGAACTGCGATTTGTCAGTTTGCACCTCTACCTTGCGTCCTCGTATTGGGCTTCTTCAATTATTTCCTGTCAAAAAAATGTACTTCTGGTTGTTGGTAACGAACGCGTCCGAACCACTTAGGACACTAATGGGTGTATCAAATTTGGACCAAATCGATTGTAAAGAGTGCGAACACATAATAATATAGATACTTAATATTTTATAAAGAGGTAAAATGTGTTGGTTTGTTTGTATGTGTAGGGGGTAATCTCTGGAACTACTGAACCGGTTGAAAAAATAGTTTCACTAATAAACAGCTACAATATCCCTGATTGACATAGGCTAGAATTAATTTTGATTTAAGTGTTGAAGCAACCCCTAAAACAATGAATATTAATTTTTATACTTAACTTAAAGCTAGAGAGCTGAAATGTTGAACATTTATTTCTTACTAGGGGAAACCCCTGCGTGCTACACTCGCCAACCCCATTGGAACCTTCTGTACACGTAATCATCATGCTATGTTTTCTTTATAATAAAGGTGTAGGATTAATAAAAGCAAAGATGGTAAATAATGTTAAATGTTCAAATAAAATTATTTCATTAGAATGTTTGTGGTATCGAGTCACTATTATAATTAATAATAATATTACCTTGTTAGGTCCGTGACTTCTTGTCGTGTATTTATTACGATGTGTTTCGGAGCCGAAACTCCATGTTCAAGTTCTAATCACTCCGAAGAGATCGTCACACATTAAAATAAATAAAACATATACATACATACACACGAACACATCACACCAACACATAAACATAATATCGCGCTTGTTATAACGTTAAGTGCACAACCTATCATTGTCGGTTGAATACTGCCGGTATTGCGTAAAAAAGGAAAACAATAAAAACATAGAAACCCATAGCACTATTGATAATAAATATGTCTCGTCTGAATATACGAACTTTTTAAATAACGTCCTAAAAAACATCTTCAAAAAACACAACATCACGTTATCCTTCCGTACTACCAATAAATTATCAAAATTGCTTAGGCGTAAAACCAACACATCAACTGAAAAAAGGTCCGGAGTTTATAAAATTAATTGCCAGTATTGTAGTACACATTACATAGGTCAGACAGGGAGAGCGTTCATCGAACGTTACAAGGAACATCTTCCCAACAATAAGTCCAACATTAACAATTCCAATTACGCTCGTCACCTTGCCGAAAACAAACATAGCCCAGGTGACTTCCACGCTTCGGTAGAAACCCTACACATTTGCGGCTAAGGTAGACTAATGAATGCTAAGGAAGAGTACGAAATTTATAAAGCATTCAAAAATAAACCGGACGATATCTTAAATGACCAACTTTCATTTCACTCCCATCTTTTATATGATACGGCCATCAAATATTTACAGAAGACAAACAGAGATAACCATCGTTAAATCCCTGAACGCAATACCGGCTGTATTCAACCGACATTGATAGGTTGCGCACCTAGTGTTATAACAAGCGCAATATGTGTTGGAGTGATGTTTACGTGTGTATGTATGTATATGTTTTATTTATTTTAATGTGCGACGATCTCTTCGGAGTGATTAGAACTTGAAAATGGAGTTTCGGCTACGAAACATGTCGTATTAAATACACGACCAGAAGTCACGTGACGGACGTAACAAGGTAATATTATTATTACAATTATTTCGTATATAACAGCTGTTATAATAAAGGCTAAAAGAACCAGCAAAACTCAGGTCTACACTTTAATAAAAACCCAACCAAAAAGTTAGAAATACAAATAGTTGCTTCAAAGTTTGAAATCAGCTGTTAATGGAATAATGAGCAAACAGCTGTTTTATCTGAAATTTTATTCAGTTGGTTGTTAATTTAATGAATGTAAATTAAATCAAGAAATATGTGTTGGTTCATCAGTCTTGACTTAACCTAAGAATTTTTTCCCACTAAATTTTTAAATATTGAAATAAAAACATGTGTTCAGCAAAATGAATTATAGCCTATGTTACTCAGGGATAGTAGAGCTTTTTATTAGTAAAACTATTTTTTCAATCGATTCAGTAGTTCTAGAGATTACGCTCTACATATAAACAAACAAAAAGATTACCTCTTTTTAATATTAGTGTAGACAAGATACAAAGAAAAATTAAACTAGATTTGCATTTTGTCGCATTCTGCTAAGGGGTAAAAATGTGGTAACAACTCCTAAAACAATACAAATTAATTGTTATATTTTACTTAAAGTTAGTGAGCTGAAAATTTTTACATTTATTTCTTACAAGATACATAGAAAAAGTATCATAGATGTAGTAACAACCCTTGTAAAAAATGTTGATTGTTATACTTTCTCTAAGGATAGAGAGCTGAAAATTTGGCACTGCCCTATCAGAAAAAAAGTTAGAGTTCACTGAAAAAATTGTTATTTTGAACCAAAATGATTTGAAATTGAAAAATATGTTTACACCTTTCTATTTAGAACTAAATCATAAAACTTTTTATATTTTGAAAAAAATGCAAAAATCTTTTACTATTTTTTATGTAGGCATAAAGTTGGATTTTTTCATCCGTTATTGAACATTTTTTGCTTTCTAAGATAATAACTTTTACAAAGTTTATCAAAACAAATTTTTAGTGGCATATTTGAATTCGTTGGAGTTTTTTCTTCAAAAAAGCTACGGAACACTTTTGGATTGGGATACAATTACTATTATTGGCGATTTAAAAAAAAATGCTTGCAAAACACTAAAAACCGGCTTCCCAATTTTCGCAATAGCATTGCCAGATCTAGGGTTAAAACAGTGAAAAAGCAGATATCACTCCCTCACAATTTAACATTGTTTGATAACATTTGACTTCAGTTTACATAAATTTTCTCAGGTGAGAATAACCTCCATATTGTCCCTTCATGTTTCAATTTTTGTCTAAAGGGATTGGGGGAGGGGGGTAGCTAAAAGTTTGAATTAGACCAATAGTTATGTGATACATCACTGTAAAGCTCCTGTTGAGACAAGAAATTTGACATAAAACAAATTTTTTAACCCCCCTCCCCCTTCCCCACCTAACCATACCTCAGCCATTTTATGATACTACACTATAAAAAAAAAATGTTAGTAATTAAGTTCAATTTAAATAACAATAGTTAACAACAAGACCTTTCCAGTGATGTATCACATGACTGTTAGTGACATTTGAAATCCATTTTGTGTTACCCCCCCCCCCCGCCAACCCCTTTAGACCAAAATTGAACAATATTACGTTTCATAAGCAGCCCTTAACTCAGTATTGCCGCAAACCGCATTTACCTACCTTAACCACTAACCAAGATAAAGGGGGTTGCAAGTTATTTTACAGACATCCTGTATTTTTAGAATTTTTTGGCACCTTAGCCTCCAGCCCCGGCTCGCGCGTTGCATCGTTCCGCTCGCAGCGGAAAAACTCTCCTTGCGAGTTTTATGGTATTTTACGTTTTGCTTGATCCAAGCAAATGTTTAGTTATGGTCAAAAACGTGCTTCCAACGGTTGGATTTTTTTTTGGCTATCGAACTCGTTGGAGAGACTTAGGCCCCTTTCACACCGAAGATGCAAGAAACTAGATGCATTCATCGCGGATGCAGGATGCATGTGCATCGTGCATCTTGACGAAAGGGCTTTCACACCAAAGATGCACTTGCCACTTGTACCTTCTGTTCATATCCAATATCTCTGTTTAGTTTAGTACGTGGGTTTAAAAATGAATAATCAATCCTCCGACTCAAGACGAAGACAAAGAAGTAATCTTTTGATTCGAATTTTTGTTCCATTGCCTTCCATGATTTGACTTGGTCATCCCTATCTGAGTACTCCTTACTTGTAGTATCGTATATTGCAGGATAATCTACAACTGCTTTAACAGTTGTCACGTTGAAGTTATCCATGTCGGGTATCATAGTTGAAGGGTGGATGGGAGTTTCGTACTTGGAACACAACTTCTTAGTTGAACGTCTGATATGAAAATGAAAAGAAACTGATCGAGTCAAGAAAACGTGCAAAGGTGTGAATCTCATATTTCCGAGTGTCGGGTGAACCAGTCTTCCAAGGGAGGGGCGAAACAAGGTTGCACGCTGAAATTTCCAGCCGGCTGGTTCTCAAGAGGCAAGTGCGTCTTGCATCAAGGGTGCTAACCGCACTTGCATGTTCGGTGTAAAACCTCTCGTTAAATTACATAGTCTGGTGGTTAAGATGCATGCATCGTGCGTCTTGCATCATCGGTGTGAAAGGGTCCTTAGAAAACCAACGTGTGTCCGAAATTTCTACCAAATCCGGTCTGATCGGTGTTTTCGACCTTAAGTCTCAAAATAAGAGTCACTGCAATTATATCATCTTTGCTAGGTAAATTCGCTAATAAACAGGTACCATTACCCGTGACACGATATAAAACAAACATGCTGGTAACTGTGAGGCCTCAACTAACACAAGACTTCTAACGAAGAGTTAGTCGAAATAATTTTATAATTGTAGACGGTATTTAAGTTGTGTAACCTAACTTAGATTTAGATTTAATAGTTTCAATATTCAAATGCAGTTTTAGTTTAATGCAAATCAAGGTATTTAACTCTACAGTAAAATATTTTAAATTTTATTTTACGAATTGACTAAAAATGGCTTAGAAACAAGCTTTGTTGATTAAATCTACATATTTATAACATTGTTTAGTATTTGTTTATAAAAAAAATAGTAACCCTGAGAACAAGTTTAACAAGTTTCTATAATTAATTTATATTAATGTATTTCTGCACACCTTTCATCTCAGTATCTTATCTTGGTAAGCCCATTCGTCAAAAGTGCATATGTGGTCTGTATTATTAGTTCTTATTTTTATTGAAAATCACTTACCCAGAAGTGACTTAGGAAGTTGACGCTGACGATTCCTTCGACTTCTTTGTCGGTTATGTCTAAAAACGGGAGACCTACGATGAGTGCTGCGTTATTGAGGAGGATATCAACCGGTCCAAAGTCCTTGGTAACGTTGGCCGCTAGTTTAGCGATGTCTTCAGTTTTTGCCACGTTGGTTACATAAGGCAAAGCCGTGTACCCTTCTTTGGTGATAATGGCCGCTGTCTCCTTTACCATCACCTCGTTGATATCCACACAGGCGACTTTGCAGCCCTCTCTGGCGAGTTTGATAGCCAACGTTCTTCCTAGTCCTCTGCCAGCACCTGTTACCTGGAAAATTAAACTTTGAATGAAAAAATGGTGTTGTAGGCGGTTTTATCTTTTTGTACGCAATTTCAATAATGTGAAATAAGAACTTAATTAGTTTTGAGCTATATTGTTTATTTTAAAAATAAAAATACAACTGAGAAGTGCATGTTTCTCGCGCACACAAGGGTTCCGTATCGCAAGCAGTTTTATTAAAATTATATAGATCACCTTCCCTGCTCGTTTTGTTCACCTACCTCCACTGTGATTCGTGGCTCTTACGACAAAGCAAATGCAAACACATTATTGTACATTCAGATTTGTTTACGGAAATGGCGATTGACTATGTCAGAAGCACTTGGATCTGGGTAGAGTGGTGGTGGTAGCGGTGACCTGGATCTGCGCATACTCAGTGGGTCTAGAGATTTAAATTAAGAAGGACTTGGATTGGGGAAGGGTGGGGGGATTATAAGGCCTGGATACTGACGCATGCGCAGTAAGGCCAGAGGTTTGTGCAAACAACTGTATTTGGTTGAACCATACGAAATCAATTTTGAAAAAATTAAAACGGCTGTAACTCAAAATTTGTAAATACTCCCAAATATCGTTGTGTGGCATATCGTTTGAAAGCTTATTTAATTCTAAATCCAAAAAGAATAAGAATCAGTATTTACAAAAAAAAAGTACGTTAAAATGGGGAAAACCGGAAAACATGATTTCGTTGTTTTTTTTGGCAGCCATTTTTAATCGGTTAAAGATATGGAAAATATTTTTAGCTAATTTTGTGCAAATTTCACCTTTGGTTTTCTCTTGGAATTCTTCATCGAAATTGCGCATCACATGACCACCTTCCCGTTTAAAGAAAATAAAAGTTACATTCAAAATGGCGAATGGATGGATAATTTTTTAACCACGCTGAAATGTCGAATCTTTCATCTGTGTCCATGATTAAAATTTTTAAATTTGTATCTTTATTCGTTTTATAATTATTAAGAGGGTCCGGGACTTTTTCAACACTCTGTATACATAAATGTATATGAAGTTTAATGACACCCCAAAACATGTTATGGGGACCATGATCGGTGCTCATTTACTACTCCCGACCTTAGGTCTTACCACAAGGGTCACTGCAATAGCTCATTTTCCCAATGGAAATTCTAACTAGTATTTTGTAAACGAATATCCGACCAATCAAACAAGTTCTGCACAGGCTGAAGAGGAAGCGCATAAAACATTGTTGCCAAAGAAACGTGGTTGGCAATAAGCCATTTATAGTGACTACTACCTCATTGACGAAAACCATTCCAACACAATTTTTTACACCAATCTAAAACCATCACATATTGGAAAAAAATGGAAATTTGTAGATGGTATCGTTCAGTTCAAAAATTGTAAAGCATTTAAATACAATGAATATGTTTAGGGAATAATTAACAACTGAACGTCTCGACTACATTGTACGACACGGCTGTAAAATTGCAAGGTAACAGAAACTTAGAAAAAAAACATCTTTGTAAGGTTATGGAAATGAGGTTGCCGTCGTCCTTGAACATTAAGAGGTTTTAGGTTGTTTTAATGTGACTTTTTCAACTGAGTGACGAAATTCTGTTGATGGTGTAAAAACGAGTTAATCCAAAAAACTATAAACTGTTTATTGCTATCGCATTTGTAAAGTTTAGTACATTTTTGAACTCTTAGAATACATATCTTCCGTGAAAGTAAATATAGAAGTTTGAAAACTTTGTATATGGTAGCTATTAAAACATATATAAGAATTATAACATATCCTTGCATTTGTAATCTAAGCGTCCTGTGTGTTGACGACCGAGGTTTCGACCTCACTGGGTCATTTTCAAGTCTTCTTAATACATATTAAATTACACATACATTTACACGCACATACACATTACACTTCACGTTAAATTTGAATGGTGCACCATGATTATACAGGGTGTCCCACGAAGAAACGGAGAAACTCTCAGCACTTGTTCTTCAGGTGAAAATAACAAAAAAAGTTCACATAAACATAGGTCCAGAAAAACTTAGTTAGCGAGCTATATACAGGGTGAAAGATTTCGCCCAGATTTCAGTGCATGCCACCGTTAAAATGGAGCACTATTAAATTATTTTGGGCGTTACCCAGGACGTAAAATTTAGCGTATATTATGTAGAGTGAACTGAAAAATTTAATAAAATCGGTTCCAGACCTGTAGCTGCAGTAATTTTTAAAATATCTGAAGAAATACACAACATTTGGTGTCCAAAAACAAGTTTCATTTAGGTTTCAAGTAGATTAACTTTGTTAAATGGGTAACAAACACGTAAAATTCTTTAACAAAACTTGTAAAGAATTAGTTTTTTAAGATAATGATGTAAAATAAGCCAATACAAATTATACGAAAACTTTAAGAAAATCAATATTTAATTAAATAAATAACGTACGAAAAATAGACAAAATTGGTTACACTTTTTTTTTACTGAACTTACAAACTTTTAGAAATTTTTATTTTTACTTATTATTGCGAACAAAAATAAATGCTAACAAAATAACAAACCTTGGTTTAGTAACTGTTCGAAATTCCCTCCTTCACAATGCAGGCCTTCGAAATTCCCTCCTTGTAGTACCTCGTCTTCGTGCTTAAGAAGCATCCTTAAAGCCGAGTAGCTAATATTAAGTTATTTTATTAAGTTATTCTCTCCGTTACCGTGGAACAGTATACAATGAACGTTACAAAAGGAACGACTGTTTTTCAGTAATGTATCACTTGCATTAACATATTACAGATATCGGCGTGAATGCAGGCTCTTGGCCTCACCCTGGCGCGATGGGCCTGGGGTGTGGGGAAGGGCGGAAGTTTAGAGAAAAAAAAACATTTTCTCACATCGCTTTCTAATGTGACTCGTCCTTCAAACAAACTAGTGGATGTTTACCACACCCTTAACACGTTCACTGCTACGCAAATTTCGTATTTCCTATGCTAGGAGCTGACCTTTTATTTTTTATACTTATAGCCTAAATGAGTAGAAATAACTTTATTTTTTATTTTCGAACCTTTCTACGTAATAACACCCATATTTTAAAGCAGAAGCACATGTGCGTCTATAGGACATAGGCTTAAAATTGGCGTGCGAAGCACGCAATGCTCTGTGTATTGAAAATTCTCCCAACAGGGGGTTGGCGTGCGAAGCACGCAATGAATTGTGTATTGAAAATTCTCCCAACAGGGGGTTGGCGTGCGAAGCACGCAATGCATTGTGTATTGAAAATTCTCCCAACAGGGGGTTGGCGTGCGAAGCACGCAATGCATTGTGTATTGA
Source organism: Philaenus spumarius (assembly GCA_018207615.1). Lineage (NCBI taxonomy): Eukaryota > Metazoa > Arthropoda > Insecta > Hemiptera > Aphrophoridae > Philaenus > Philaenus spumarius. Next base: position 34,822 of record JAGFPH010006925.1, read on the forward strand.
AAATTCTCCCAACATGGTGGTTGGCGTGCGAAGCACGCAATGCACTGTGTATTGAAAATACTCCCAATACGTGGGTTGGCGTGTAATGCACTGGGGTCGGCCGCTTCTCATAGTGTTCAGTGTCAAGCTGACATGTGCGTCCTTAGCAGTGAACGTGTTAAACAGAGATGTACCGGGTACTGATGTTTTTAGTCAGGTTAGTAGCGGTTTGCTCAAGCGCCAGCATTCGCACCGGTATCTGTACATGAGTGGAACACTGATACGTTAAATACCAATCATATCTACTGCCTAACAGCAGAGTATACTGTAAACATTAAAACACTAAATTCTAGCTCAAATGGTTAGAATGACTATATATATGCAACATTAAGAATGTTTTTTTCACATACCACAGTGACTTTCTTCATAAGTGATTTTCCCGGACCAGGAAATATGCTCTTGAAAACAGCATATAACACAGCTGGGATTACCATCAAAAGTATCATAATACTTTTTATGATAACGCGTCCTTTGTTATGGATCTCGTATTTGTGATTCTCATCCGGAGGTTTAATAATTGGTATGTTGGTCCTTGGTTTTCCTTTCATCGATGCAGTGTCCTGAAAACAACCATAATATAGTGTGTGACTGACCTACATGAACAATAATATCCGAGTGAATGTGGGCAGAACTTCACTATAACACATTATTTATATCCGAATGTCTTGGACGTAGTTTACTGACTACTTGTTGCCAAATACTTTATACCAATTGTCTTAAAAGTCCCACCTCCCCTCTTATTTTTTAAATTAATGGAAATAGACCGATTTACTTTGGTTATGGTTATCATGAACAAAAATGTAGTTTTTTTGGCGTATCGTAAATTTCAACCCCTCCCCAAAAATGGGGTATTTCGGGGGTAAGTCGAAAATTTTAAATGAGAACCCCTATTGAGGGACAGCTCATTTTAAAGGCCTTGATAAAAGAAGAAGATTGGCCAAATCCGGAGGTTTGTATGTTGACCCTATCCAACATAGTGGCCAATCAAAGTTATAAATTTCCCCCATTTAAATAACATTAAAATGGTAAAGGTGATACATCTGTTATATTTTACAATGATTTAATCCAGTAGGACACTCAATCTAAGTTATAAAACATAGTAATTACTATAAAACAGTAAAGCAAAACCCTCTGGAATTCCCAGGTACTGCACGTTTTACTATTAGGAGTCGACAAACATGCACAGTAACAAAGCATTTGCAAGGTTGTATAAACCGAAAGTCGCATTAGCTTACTAAGCTCAAAAATGTTATTTTCTAAGTTAATTTTATAATATTTAAAAGACGGAAAGAGATATAAAAAATCGGTTCTTGGGACAGTTATAAATCGTTATTGGGAACCTTAGAAAACGTAATTACAAAATCATAAAACCCTTTCCCCCTCTTATGATTCATTATGAAAGTTTGCAAGTGATACATGTATACATGGCTTTTGTTACATGGCTTTTGTTAAAGACTAAAGCCCTATAAAACCTCAAATATCTGTTATAAGAAAATAAAAAAAGACTTATACATTAGCTTGCTAAGTTCAAAAATGTTATTTTCTGAATTATTTTAAAATTTTATAATATTTAAAAGACGAAAAGAGATATCAAAAATTTGTTCTCGAGATAGTTATTCATGTTTTATGAGAACCTATTTGCAAAATCTTCTCAACACCACTCCTATCCCCCCGTGTCATTAATTCGTAATAGACACATGACTTGTGATGCATCAAATTAAAACCCTTTATAAAACATACATTTCTGTGGTAATCAAATACAAATTGTTCAACGCATTTTGACTTTAAATCGAGAACCATTTCATCCACTTCTTAAGGCTACAAGTAAAGAAATTAAAGTGAATGTGCAGTTTAGTTTGCAAACAAAGGCATTCAGTCTTTTTTTTCTCATCAGCGAATAAGATAATATACAAAATCCATTCTCGGATCCGTTATTTAAACATCAGTCATCGTGTAAAACTTTAAACTTGGCTCTCGTTTATTAAAAGCCGTTAATTTCGTCAAATCTTAAATACCGTACTTCGTAATAAATTATTATTTTCATGGTGCGATAACCTATCTACAGATTCCTCACGCCGGCAATGCACCCCGAGAGGGGAAGTAAGGCCCAGTCCCCACGCTGTGTTTGTTGTGTACAACGTCACCAGTACAACCTCAATAAAAAAAAAATAGACCTGTGTTCTTCACTGTACACCCTAGTTTGTCACTGTAATGTAACGGTAAATAAAAGTGATAAACACATTTTTCTTAGTGAACAGGACGTGTAAAAATTAGTTGTTTTATTTATAAATATATGCAAGTGTCACAAATAAACCTTATCGTGCTATAATACAGGATCGGATTCTATGCATTATAATAAATTAAAATATTCAGAAACATTTTACGAATTCGGGTTAGTTTATTTTAGTTTTTTGTTAGTTTTTTTACAACAGTTAAAATAGCAACAACAGTAACAGTGCCCATCTGTAGTAGGCCTGATGTATTTTCATCAGCTATGTTATTCATGATAATAAAAATCAATGTCCGAATTCGAAAAAAAACGTTACTGAACATTTTAAAATTTATTTTAATGTATTGAATTCTATACTTCATAGAGCATTAAGGTTTTTATATGGATAGTATATTATTGTGTCAATTTTGTGTAGGCCTAAATCGTTATAAAGTTTTAATGGTAAAACATTTACTAAATGAGTAGTAAACAAAAAAAAATGTAATATTCGATATTTAAAAATATTGAAGGTCCAAGTTGGCAAGTTTACTTGAACCTTTCAAAAATCTAAGCATGAAGTCCAATTTACAAAAAAATGGTTGAATTTAGGAAAAACCGCAAGAACTAAGCATAATAAAATTACTTTGCCTATATAATCTGATCACCAAATCAGAACAGCCAGGATCGCACCAAATCAATGTCAAACAAGCACAAAATGTATTCATTACAGGAATTACCTTCCTCCTGACTAAACAAAAGGTCGTACAGAAAATTGTTTTAAATAAAAAAGTTAATTCCACTAATTATCAACAACTTTCTCGCAAAAGTTTTCTTTTTGCCTAAAAATACAAAAATTTCCCGCTTTGAACATTTTTGTTGTCATCACTTTTATTTTGTAAAAAAACTTAGTAAAATTGTGCATCACAGTTATAACATTTTATAATTTTGTATGAAACAAAACCTTACTTATTTATAGATATTTGTCATAGTTTTCTCTAAAATGTGAAATAATTTTTTATAAAAAGGTTGTAAGCAAGTACGTAAAGTAATACGAATGTGAGCGCTGTCTATTTCCTCAGTTAAATGTTAATTGTGGACCTATTTTTTTGTGGAATTGGTTGTACCGCCAAGGCAGGTAGACTGTAGAAGGGATGACTCGCCCTTTAGGCCAAGTTCACTCCTAGTTTGCTCCAACTGTATATAAAATACAATTTACAAAATATAATTTTTGAACGTATCGAACAACTCTTTAGGGCGATTTTTATTACAACAGAAATTCATAGCTTTTTAAAAGACTTCAATTTGATGTATCACACACGCCACATAGTCGATAACACACATTTTTGAAATGGGGGGGGGGGGGGGGGATGAGACGGGATATTGTATTTTTTTTGTTTTTTATAATTGAGTTGTACAGTTTTCAAAAATCACCCTGTATAGACCCCTACAGGAGTCGCGCCAATAATTAGTTACGTGAGGAGTTGAACACGGAGGATTCCACCAGGTTTAGTAGATAATTAAAAAAGATTTCTAAAATTTGTAGTTTATTGAGTAAAATGTTATTTAACATATATTTTGTTACAGAAGTCAAGTTTTACAGTGTATTTCATTGATATTTTTTATATTTTGTGTTGTTTTATAGGCGTTAGTTAAAAATATTGTTATAAAATATACGAAGACGTACGGATGATTCCGAAGTTAAACGAATGGTTATCTCTTCTTTAAATTTTTATAAATGAAAATACAGATTGATAACAAAATTTTGTATTCATATTCACTTTATAACCACAAAGATTTAAAAGACTTTCTTGTTAATTTCTATTCATCTTGGCAGTGACACAGAATATTGTTCTGAACAACACAAATACAAATATTACTAACGTAAAGGGTCGCCAGGGTGGAAATTACAGGTTGGTAGAACGATTGCAGTAAAACAGCTGCCAACTGAAGTATCCGGAAAGAGTGCGGGTGTCATAACTGAGTAGTGAAAGAGTTTGTGTAAAGGTATGGAAGGAGTGGAAGATCTTTAAATCTCCGTTCAGGTTTTATAGGTAAAATACGAAAACCCCGGTGGATTAGGCATTCACTCCAGAAGGGTAAGTATATTTTTCATAAAGTTTTGACTTAAATAAATAACTACACAGACATGCCACTGACTTCATACAAACGCATACACAAATATCGGTTACTAGGGAAAACCCCCTGCGTGCTGCTCACGCCAACCTCGTTGGAACCTTCTGTACACATAATCACGTTATGTTTTATCTATACTTATAAAAGCCAAATACCATTGACTCGTTGACTCATCACAGTTTCTCCAAAACCACGAGGCCTACAAACATTAAATTTGGCACTAATACTCTTTATAGGCTCTAGGCGCGCACTAAGAAAGGGTTTCCAAAATTCGATATTTTAAGGGGGGTTTTGGGGGGTCAAAGTTACTAAATCACGATTTATCAAAACCTACCTAACGGATTGGAATGAAACATGGTATGTATATTCCTCTAGGGCCATAGATGCTCGCTAAGAAAGGGTTTAAAAAAATTCGAAATTTTAGGGGGTTTGGGGGGGTCAAAGTTACAAAATCGCGATTTCTCTAAAACCATCGAACGGATTGGAATGAAATTTGGTATGTAGCTTCCTCTAGGGCCCTAGGTACTCGCTAAGAAAGGGTTTTAAGAAATTAGAAATTTTAGGGGGTTTTGGGGGTCAAAGTAACTAAAAAGAAACATCGAACGGATTGGAATGAAATTTATTATGTAGCTTCCTCTAGGCCCCTAGGTGCTCGCTAAGAAAGAGTTTTAAAAAAAAATCTAAATTTTAGAGGAGGTTTGGGGGGATCAAAGTTAATAAAAATCCCCATAAGAAATAATAAATACATACTGTAATGTATTTGTTGATAAAATATAGTTTTTGTTAATATACATTTAACTTTGATTTGTCTATACGTGCAAAGCCGGGTTGGGCCAGCTAGTTTATAATAAATGTGTAAGATTAATAATAACCCAAAAGCTAAGACGGTAAATGATGTTAAATGTTCGAATCAAATTATTTCGTACATTTTATAACAGCAGTTATAATAAAACAGAACCAGCAAAGCTACACTTTAATAAAAACATACCTAAAAGTTATAAATACAAATAATTCCTTCACAGTTTGAAATCAGCTGTTAATGGTCATATTGGTGCAATAACAGCTTTTTTATGTTATTTTATTCAATTTGTTGCTATGGTAATAAATATAAATTCATGTTTTTCCATCAGTCTAGGCCTAACCTAAGATTTTTTCCAACTAAATTTACAAATTTATATAAATAAAAATGTAAATGTTCGTTTGTTGAAAATATCAAATCTCCGAAATACCTTCACCGATTGCTTTGAAATGTTGACACATTACGTTTGAATACAAGCATATTTTTATATACTTTTTGGAAAACAACGCCATCGTTAGACGAAAAAACAACACAAACTATACTGAATATTTTACGGCAATGGGACCGCCATACTAAATAATAAATAAATATGTTTATTGTTGATACAGTAATCAGCTGTTTATATTTCTATTAACAGCTGATTTCAAAAATTGAAACAATTATTTGTATTTCAAACATTTAGGTTAGGCGTTTTGTTAAAGTGCAGCCTTGCTGGTGCTTTTAAACTTTATTACACCTGCTGTTATAAAATATACGAAATAATTTGATTTGGACATTTAACATTATTTTAACATTTTTAGTTTTGAGGTTGTTATTAATCCTATACCGGTACCTTTATTATAAAGAAAACATAACATAATTATGTGTATAGAAGGTTCCAACAGAGTTGGGGTGCGGAGCACGCAGGGGTCTCCCCTAGTATTGGAATAAAAATGTTTTCATCGAAATGAATTATAGCCTATGCTACTCAGGGATAGTGTAGCTTTTTATTAGTAAAACCATTTTTTTAATCGGTTCAATAGTTTCAGAGATTACCCCCTGCATACAAACAAACAGATTTTACCTCTTTATAATGTTAATATCGATAGATTAGGGTAGATAATAAATACCTAGAAAATGTCATCTTAAACTCCAATAAATACACGCACCCAATACGTCCATACAAAACCCACTAATATAAAATTCCATATTGAATTGTTTCCATATTCAAATCTGAATAATCTTATTAAATCTTGTTTCTGCTGTCACATTTGTTAATATAATAAGTTAAAGTTTGACTAAGTTATTTAACTATTCATTCTAAAATTTTTATCACACATGTATTTGTTGTCCTATACACATCACTTTATACAAATACTACCTACTAGTTGATTTAACTCGACGTAAAGTTGTCACTTACATTAGGCGGAGTCTTAGTGGAACCGAACATTTCGAAGTCTAGGTGAACACTCTACTCGCAGCGTCCGCCGAGCCTCTTCACTTTTATTAAAACAGCCACCTGTTAGCCTTGCACACGTGAATACAAGTAAAGTCAGATTAGATTGTTTGAATATTTTGGTTGAAATACTGGTTTTAACTTCAATCGCCATTTAAACGAAAAAGGAAACCATTGCAAAAAACTGCTTAGATATCTACAGCTCGGTTCAAAAGTTGTGCACTAAATACAAGGTGTTCCGAGATCCCATAAAAAAACGGTTTAAGCTCCCATACTATGTAAATTTAACCAATTCGTTACAAGTATGTCACTAGAATACATCTACCGTTTGAATGTAAATACATTTAAACATAGGTCGCATCCTAATGGCTACCGTAGAAGTCCGACTGTTTCACATTGATAATTTTGATTATTTTTTTGGAACGAAGTTCCTTAACGCGGGTTGCGGTAGGAGCTAACAAATAGAAAATGTTATGCGAAACGAAAAAAGGTGTTATTATTGGTTGCCATGGCAATGTCAAATGTAAAATACGCGTAACGAAAAATCGTTATCAAATTTGTTGCTATGGCAATAGATGTAAATACATTGAAAAAACATGTGTTTTGGTTCATCAATTTAAAAATTAGGAGGCGATCGCATAGTCCAGATACCGTTAAGCGCTGAAATACATTCAATAAACATGAAATGTTGGTTCATCAGTCTAGGCCTAACCAAAATTAATGTATGTATGTTGCCGTTAAGGCAGGTAAAATAAATTAAACATACACACAATAATTTTAGGTTAGGCCTAGACTGGTGAATTAACATTTTATGTTTATTATATGTATTTACAATAAATGAAAATTTAACTGTGTTTACCATTTGAGCTTTAAGGCGATGATAACCACCCAGATTTTTCGCCTTTAAACCCCCCCCCCCCAAAAAAAAAACCATTTTAGCTTTGATGTTATAATAATTAATTATACTAGGGGAGACCCCTGCGTGCTCCGCACGCCAACCCCAAATGGAACCTTCCAAAAACATAAGTTATGTTTTATTTATAATAAAGGTGTAGGATTAATAATAACCTGAAAACTAAGATTTTAAATAATGTTAAATGTTCAAATCAAATTGTTTCGTATATTTTATAACATCAGTTATAATAATGGTTAAAAGAACCAGCAAGGCTCAGGTCTACACTTTAAAACCCTAACCTAAAAGCTAGAAATACAAAAATAATTGCTTCAAATTTTTAAATCAGCTGTTAATGGAAATATTGGAGCAACCAGCTATATTACGGTATCTGTTATTTTATTCAATTGGTTGCTATGGTAATAAATGTAAATACATGTGTTGGTTTATCATTCTAGGCATAACCTAAGAATTTTTTCCGACTAATTTAAAAAAAAAGGTTTTTATCGAAATTAATTATAGTCTATGTTACTCAGGGATAGTGTAGCTTTGTATTAGTAATACTATTTTTTCAATAGGTTCTGTAGTGCCAGAGATTACCCCATACATACAAACAAACAAACAATAAAACTTTACCTCTTTATAATATTAGTATAGATCAAATGTAAACTACAGAACAGCTGTTTTATGTATTTAATTTATTTATTTAATACCAAATGTTTTAATGTAAACAAAGCAGATGTTTATAAATTCTCATGTATTTCTTATGGGGATTTTTCGTTTTTCGGGGACCCAAAAAACCCCTTAGTTTTTAATTTTAGAAAAAAACTTATATTTTCCCTCGTTCCTTGAATCGATACCTTTAATTTGATACCTCTCTTATCATCCTCCGATTTATCAAATTCCCACAATTTTGAATCTAAAATTTCGCTTACAGAATTATATATAAGGATATCTTTATTATAATAACATTAAACTTATGGAAACAGTAAATATTTGTATAAAAAACAAACTAATAATAAACGGCAATTGAAAGATTAAAATTACGTGTGTATGTTGCCCTTAAGGCTGGTAAAAGAATTGAAAAAAAGGCTGACTTCCTTCCTGACGGGTGTCCCACGACTGCACACATTTACTTTTTTTTAAGTTATCCACTAAAACTGTCTGATAATTTTTATTCTTTACACAAAATATTCATTTTCTACTGACAATTTTCAACAAATAAAACCTGACAAGTTTTATTCAGTAAACACGGGGGTCAAGTGTCGCAGATAGTAAAATTGATTTAGAAGTAAAATGTTTTTTCGGTTGTTTGTTATTTTATCGCTTAAGGGGGCGCTTGCCTGCCCGCCATATTGAATCTGATTCCCATAAGAGCAATGCTACAGAATAAGTCATTTTTTTCCGTTAATTCGTGGAATAAATTTAAAAATTTGGTTTCATTTTGAAGTACTGTCATATGCGGATGTTGATTGCCGAATACATTTTCAAAAACTGTTTTATTGTTTTCATAAACGTGTGATATAAATAGTAAAAAAATAGTAAAGTTTATAAATTTTTTACTCAGTTGCAAAAAGAGATATTTCAAAAATCCTTAGCAATCAACACCCACAATCTATTTTACTTTAAGAAAAAAAATACAGCTTTCGTTTTTTAACAAAAACAGCACAAAAATATGCTTAATAGTGAAGGTATGTTTTGGGTATTTAACATTGAAATTGGTACCCAATATCGTAGTTTTGAATGTGGAGAGCCGAGCCTTAAACATTCTATTTATTATATTGTTTCGTTTGTTGTTAAATCATAGGAATTCAATTAGCTTACACATTCAATTTGCCTTATCAATTCGCCTAAAGTAATGCGATTAATATACATTTTATTTCACCAAGTTAAACCACTATATTTGTTTTTCATTTTTCAAAGGCATATTTCTGTTAAATATTTCTATATAATATCGCGTCGATTTAGGAAAACTGAAGAACTTGAAAATGGAGCCACAGTTCCGAAACACGTAAAATAATTCGTGAAAAGAAGTATAGTTACTTAAAAGAACCATTTATTAAGTATGTATTTTTGTTATGATTGTTTTTATCTAGTAATAAACGTGTTTCTTTAATCTATCAATATATGTTCGGAACGAATAAATCCAATAAAAATATTTCAAATATTTTATATTTTGTACTTATTTAACATAATTGCAGTTTTATTAAGTTTTCATCATTGGTGACCGAATCTATATAACATTAATTGTGTCAATCTTAAATTTAAATAAAACTAGTATTTTAATACTGCACCATGTATTTTACTAAAATACAAATACACTTTCTCGGTGCTACACTGTTAGCTGTAACTACATGTTAAGTGGACTCATTTTTCTCGAAATTTAACGAAGATTACGAAAATCTATACATACATAATTAATTTGCTAGGGGTTATTTTGAGAGTAGAACTCCTCCTAGAGTTTTTAACCGATTTAGATGTTTTTGGTGTCATTTTACAGAGCTCACTCTGAAGTTGTGCTTCCCTTAAAATGAGCTCAATGTATGTTAAGGGCTTCGCCCCAGTGGCCCTCAAAGTTGCGATGTTAATCTTTGGAAGGTCAATCTTAAGGAAGAAGAAGAAAGATTTCTTTTGATTTTATCAGGGGCACAAAAAACAGCTGTTCGTATGAAAAGCTTAAAACAGCTGATTTTGATCAACAACTGATTTGGATCAAAAACTGAATATAATTTTAGGTTAGGTAAATCAATCAATAGCGAAGCATTGCCATGTCCACTAGTAATATTTTAATTTGATTACCATTCAATGTAAATGTGTCATAATTTGTAACTGTATCATGAAGCTTTGCTGTGCTGCACGGGGGGGGGGGGGGGCCGGGCCGGGGGGGGGGGGGGGGGGGGGGGGGGGGGGGACTGGCCGCTCGTGAGTGCGCATACGACAGCGAGGGTCTGCTAAAGTTTAAACTTAATTTCTTAAATTAAAATAAAATTTTTTAGGTGCCACGCAAGAACGATAGGACTGACCTTTATGCCAAACCAAAGTCATCGAGATGAGAGTGGTTTTTGACGCATGCGCAAAGCACCCAAGAGGTTATTTACAGTAAAGTGTATCTCAAAAGATAGCGTAACGGATTGGAATCTAAATTTAATACAGTTAGGTTTAAATTACATTACAACTTTTCATGGAGAAAATATAACCTTTACGAAATTGTTTTTATAGCAAAACCACCTCAAACGTCTGTATTTAAATTATACCTTTACTTTCAGCTTCAATGTTCAACAATTATTACAGTTTAAAAAGACGTTTTTCACAATAAACTAAAATTGTTAACATTAGAAAAGTAAATGTTCATCTTTTAAGTATTGTCACTTTTAGTTTAATTACAACGAATGTTCTCAAATTGCCTATTCAACATCTAATTACAACCTTTATTTTTTAAAGATTTACCAAATGGTAGTTTGGAGGGGAAAATATAGAAGTGTTTTCTGTATAATTGTTTTTTGAGGTGCTGAATCATAATTTCAACTTGCCACCTCGTAAAAGTGGTTGGTTTTGGATGAAACTAAACAAATTTATAAATATTTCTTGTTCATATTAATTTTGCTTCGAACTTTGAAAGAACAAACTTTGAGAGATAAGCAGTTTAATCCTAAAGTAAACTATACCAAATTTTATACGAATTATGTCTCTTAGGTGTTATCGTCAGGCGAACGTTTTAAACTCTATCTCGCGTTAAAATTTTACAAAATTCCAAAGTCTGTAAATTAAAACTGTTTTTTTTTTTAGTTTTTAGCTTATAAATTGAAAACTGCGCAGTTTTAAAGAAAATACTTGATTAAAAAATAAAGTATATTTTATTTCCTACAAATTATGTTTATTAGGTGTGTATGTTAAACCAAAGCGTTTGCTAGAACTCTTTGAACTTTGAAGTGTACATAAAACGCAGCGACCAAGTAACTGTTTCATTTCTCTTGGTGAGCCCTGGCCTATTTTTACAATATCCAAAGTGTGTCTGAGTAAAGTCTTAATATAATTAATAAAAACTTTATTGAGAAAATTCCAGTTGTATTTATAACTGTAATTTTAATGTGAAACGGTCAAAGAATTGTTATTTTTATGATGCCTTGACAATTTAACTATTATAGATTTATAATATTGTCTTTGTGATTGTATTTTATAAAAGTAGATCAGCTTTCAAGACCTCATGTTTGCAAAACAGTTTTTCGTATTTTAATTTCAATAGTTTCACTTGATAACACAAGTTGAGACATGCTCTACACTAGACTCCACGTTCACCGTGCAGTACAGGTCTTACGGGAGAATAGACATGCTACTACCATTACAGGGAACATCACGTTTATTGTCATGCGGATTGCGTCAACTGACCGAGCGTTGCATGGGAGTTGATGTTTTTTAGTTGGCTAGTACCGCTGAGAGTGTCGTATGGCTAACATGGCTCTGTACTGTACGGTGAACGTGGAATCGAGTGTAGAAAAATTCATGTATACAAAAATATTGGCAAGTCCGAATAATCGATTACTAAAAAAAATAAACGGTACCAAATACTGGCCCATACTTTGTCACGAACATATTTCAATTATCAAACAGATTCACTGTGACTTCATTATTGTAGGTGGGGTAGTAGAGGGGATATTAAAGTAGGTGATTAAACTAATAAATATTATTATTATTAGATAGAGAGAAAACTATTCGATCGATTTCGAACAGATTTGCACCAAACACGTCAATTAGGCCTTTATAGATACACGAAAAAAAGTTTTGAAAAACAACCCTCTTTTTGGCCAAAAACGCCCAAAAATGAGTTATTATTATTATTATAAGCTAACCGAGAATTTTTAGAAAGATGCGGTTTTTTCATATGGTAGTTGAGCCAAATTTTATCGAAATCGTTAGAGCCGTTTTTTTATAAAAAATTATAACTGATTTTTTGGGGGTTTTTTACCAAAAAGGTGGTTGTTTTTCAAAAAATTTATGAATCTTTTTTCGTGCATCTCCACAGGCCTAATTGACATGTCTGGTGCATTTTTTTCGAAATTGATCGAATAGTTTTCTCTCTAACTTTGTATACATACAGACATACAGACAAAAATACAGACGTACAGACAGACATTTTGTAAAAACCACTTTTTTGGACTCAGGGGTCCCAAAACGGATATTTCCACAAAAATCTCAACATCGATTTTTTTACGATCGCTATACTTTCTCTATACTATAGTATAGCGAGAAAGTAAAACAAACCAATATAAGAAACCAACACAAACAACCAAATATATTTAGTTATTTTCGTCTTGAACTGTAACAAACATTTTGGTCTTTACAATGCAAACTTCAAATATTTTCTGTTACCTCACCAATAATTAGCAGCGTTTACTTTAAAAAAAGCTTTTTTTTGGTAATTTTTGAAACGATTGAAATTAAACCGGATTAAGTCAGTAAGTCACATTATATTAGTGAATTTCTAGGAGTGGTCAATGAGCAACGATCATAGGCCCCCAGAATGCTCTGACGGCCTCATTTTAGGTCCAATTTGGTCAAAGACGCTCGGACGAGTTCGTTAGCAAAAAATTCCATCAACTGGAAACACGCTTTTTGGCAGAAAGTAAAATTTGTTTAGATTTTTTCTACTATAATGAAACTTTTTTTGGTTTGATCTAAATATATGTTATTCTGCACATTTAATTTTTGTACATGACCTTGTAGAGTCTGGTTCAGCTAAAATCGATCGAAACGTAAAATACCGCAAAAGTAGAATACAAAGCAAGTTTGTCAGCTGCGAGCGAATGAAGCAACGCAAGGTCGAGTTGTAATCGACAGTCCAAAGCACAATCCACAATCTGAGGCCTCATGGTCGAGGTGCAAGTTGGCAAAGAGAGTCTGTCCGCAAAGGGCTGGAGGTTGAGGTGCAAAAACAAATTCGACTAATAGGTTTCGTATTAGACAGCTCCTTCGTGACTATACCAATATCCAAAATACATATAAGGTTGAAACCCTAAAACATATAAACAAAATTTTTTTTATTCGCTCAACTCACGTCAGGGGTTTAGCTGCGTGATCGAATTATAAATTGCCCTGATATTTTGAACTGCCAAGCTCATTAAAGAGGATCAAGAAGGATCGCCTCGCCAGACCAGAAATTCTGAAATTGTCCCAACTTTATACCTGACACAGGTACGGGATATTTCCCTCCGAATAGTAAGTCGGCACTCACAGTCTTTACCAAGCACATGGGTCATTAGGTTTTTTCATGACATCTATCAGTCACACTGCCACTAATTTTTCTTTTCTTTGCCCCCTGTTTTCTACGAACTCTGTTGCGGTAATCTAAATCACTTATCACAAACTCGAATACAGTAAACTGTACAACAACACTAAAACACAAAATTTAATCCACAATGCCACAAACTGCGTCCTGTCAGTGACAGCAGTCTTCTAAAACCACCCAACCTAGCCTAACCTAATATTTATTGGCATGCGTTCCAATCAGTTGGTATGCTACAGCAAGGGGCTACGAAACTATTCGGAGGGAAATATCCCGTACCTGTGTCACCTACCTAGAAAGTTGGGTAATTTTAGAATTTCTGGTCTGGCTAGGCGACCCTTCTTGATCCTCTTTAATGAGCGGGGCAGTTTCATCATTTCAAACGTACCTAAAATAACGGTGCAGTTTACGTGTCCCCCATTATTCATGCACAGTAACAAGCATTCGCTTTCGACTTTGAATATAATCGAATACCTTTTTTTTTTAATTTTAACAATAGATTTTAACAGTCTAATAAGCTGCTTATGTTTGGAAAGTAGACTTACTGATGACTTCAATAAAATTACTGTTCTGCGAAAATATTTTAGTTTCTGCTCCATCGTGAACTTTAAATTAATTTAAGTAGTTCTAACTTTATCCATTCTACTTTTTTTCTAATAAAGTTGAACTTTTACCTACAATATTTATTTTTAAAGAAGAAAGGTTTTGAAACAAGTCTGTAACCAAACAAACAAGTTATTACTTTTTGTTAAAATGTAAGTTTGAATTGAAATACAATGCGCTTTATTACCTTATGTTAAATTAATAGTTTAAGTTCGAAAATGACGTCATTTCTCCAATTTGTTACTTATGTTTATATAACAATGAGCAAAAACATGAAAATAAATAAATATTCGCAACATTAGTTGTTGAATTCACGGATTTAATCCCCATCTACATTGCCAAGCCTGTTGCACGTACCGAGCAAAATATTTTCTATCTTAGCCGTTAATATGTTGAAGTAATTCCTCCCAACTCAACTCCAATTTCCCAAAATATTGCTTGCCAATTGGTCTCAAAATTGGAAAAATCGCTATAAAATAAAAAATGTCTTCTTTTATTTTCAAATTGTACAGCGAACAACTATAATTTTACCCCTCCACACAAGGCATGCAATTTAAATACAGTAGCTCTGCTCTACATTTGATTACATTCCGTATTATCCAAACATCGTTATCTAGATACGAGAGATTATTTAATTAAAAGATTTATAAATAGTACTCGTACTAGGCCTCATAAATGCACGCGATTTGAGTCGCGCGACATGAACACGCGCGTTTTAGAGCAGCATTGAGTTAAATGGTAACGTTTATGCAGGCGACTTAAAAACGTACGATTTTTTATGCAGCGCGATTTCTAAATCATGTCGCTCTCTCCAAGAAAACGGACGACTTTTTAAATCGCGCGACTTGTCTAAATACATTGCGATAAATGGTACCGTTCATGCAAACGTACGACTTTCTGAAGTCGCGCGACTTTGCTGAGTAGTGCTGCCAACAGGTGCCTGGCTGGCATCATTTATCTTGTCTGTTTTATTTACACTTCCTTTATTTTGTTTTATTATTTATGTTTATTTTACATTAACATTTTAAGTAACATTCATTTTGACTAGACACGTTTAAGTATCAACAAACTACTTTGGAAACTAAAAGTTATCTCCTTGTTTAGCTTTTAAATCGCAATAAATACATTGTTCTGTATGTGCAGTTTGTTGTGTTTACCTTAGAGTAATTGCTAACATTTTTAGGTAGAAAACGCTAACTTATGCACTAAATCTGGTTCAATTTCATAGCACCTTTAAAATAAACCGCCATCTCATCAAACGATGTTACACTCATTTTAAAGAAATTTAAAGAAATCTTCTCGCTGTCGTTCCTCAATAAACAATATCTTTGAAGTTAGGGCAAAAGGGCTTAAGTCAGGAATTGTTAACGGTACAGGAGAAGCAATCAAAGTTTTGACAAACTCGTGGCTTGCATTGCAGTATATATTATACGCTAGAAGAGAAGAGGCAAGATAGGCAATATGGTAGCACGTAACTCAAGCGCTGTTTTATTCTCACCTCTTATTGTCAAGCCATAGCTGAGTGGATAGCATAGAATCTTCCTGATCAGAAGATACTGGGTTCGAATCTCGGCTAGACCAGGTAGGTTTTTATATCTGTTATTTGAGGGTAGGAGGGCGAAAGTAAAGCAAACGGTGGTTGGCTTGCTTCCAAGCTGACGGGATATAACTAGTTACCTAGTTATATAGAGCACGATTTACGGAATGGGCGTCCCATCTTAGTTCCCTTCTCTTTTTTAATAGAAAGCGTACACCATGCACGGAGCCATTTGATCGAATAAAGCGAAAGTGGAACGGTTGGACAACACGCGAATTGAAATCGTACGTTTTTTTTTAACATTCCAACATTAACCAATGTCGTGCAACACAAATCGCGTGCATAAATGATGCCTTAAACGTTGAACTACTACGAACCTCAAGATGATCTTCTTTATTTCTGTGACTTATCGCTTCTACTAATGCAAACATTTTTACATTTCAATTCTTTTGCTCTATTCAGTCCCTCTTAAGATACAGATTATCTATTTGCCATTATTCTTCATTCTTTGTTTGTACAAAACTTCAACCATATTTGATATCGACTTGTAGGCGTTAAAAATAATAGCAAATACCCTTTAACCGGTCCAGCCTTTGAGTATTGCATACAAGTTTTCTTGCAGATGTATCCTAAAGTCGAATGTAGTTGAAATCGATTGATCGCTTCTGTCCCCTTCTCCAGACAGATGCTAGCTGTATCAGATTCTATTACATTACTTGTCAGCGAATGATATACGGAGAGGTGCTCTAACTTTAGTGTCTTAACAGGTTCGCTGCTAAGGACGCACATGTGAGCTTGACACTGAACACTATGAGAAGCGGCCGACGCACAGTATTGGGAGTATTTTCAATACACAATGCATTGCGTGCTTCGCACGCCAACCCGCTTGTTGGGAATATTTCCAATAAACAATGCATTGCGTGCTTCGCACGCCAACTTTAAGCCTATGTGCTATGACGCACATGTGCGTCCGCTTTAAAATATTAGTGCTTATTACGTAGAAAGGTTCAAAAATAAAAATTAAGTAATTTCTACTCATTTAGGCTATAAATATAAAAAATAAAAGGTCAGCTCCTAGCATAGGAAGTACGAAATTTGCGTAGCAGTGAACGTGTTAAACTGAGAATGAAGTTTTTGCCAGGATTCTATTCACAGAGGTTTCACATTTAAACCTGTACAAAGGTAGTGTTTCAATAAAGATTTTAAGTAATAAACCTATTTTTATTTTATTATTTCTTATTTCCAATTATTGTTTCGTAAAAGATAGTATAGGTTTTTGTAGTCTAAGACAGCTAAAATCTTTACTGTTTTTTTAAACAAAAGCTATATGATTGCAATTAAAAGTCTTGAATCTCTTTATAATTTCAGCAAGGCAATTCCTACTTCCAAATGCTGTTTGTAATGGCCCTTGAGTTGGGAGCCATTTTATAATATAAGCAACGTGAACTCTGTGGAATGGGTCTACCGAGTGATTTATCTTGATACAAACACAATTATACATAGTAAATGGTTTTATTAGTGCTTCAATGTCTTTGTTTTGCAAGGAAAATAATTGATTGCAGCACAATTTTTGAAACTAATCTACTCCAATTAAAATACATACACATTATATGTATGTACGTACGTGCGTGAGTAACATATAATATAACAGCTGATTTCACCCATCATCTGTAATACTTAAACAAACCCAGTGCAGATTATACTTTCGGGTTATGTTTACAACTTCAGTCACAATTTCTTATGGAGTTGATTTTTTTAATATGAGTTATAGAACTAATGTATGTTATAAGTACGTTATGATATTTGCTGTGAGGTTATAAACTGTGTATAAATACAACCTTTTATAATCAAAATTTTCGTTATACAAATTTAAAGAAAAAATACCGATTCGTTTAACTTCGGAAACATTCGTACATCTTCGTATAACTATAAAGATAATCGATTATTAATTTCTTCACTAATAATATTAATATCTTCTAAAATATTATATCTATCAATATGAAATAAAAAGCAATTAAAAGACAATAATTTTATGTTTCTTTAAATATATAATAACATACATAAATACAATATGTTAACAAATATTCCTACAGTTTTATAATTCTTATATTGTACACATTTACCGAGTAAAAATCCCCGTCTGCATAGCTAGGTAGGCCTAGATGAAGTGAGTTAGTTGTGTAATGGTATTTTGTGTAAATGATGTATATCTAATGATGTGTATCTAATTAATCCGCCTGTGATTTTCACAGTGGTTTATTAGTCTATTCATATAAATAAAATTGAAGTATCTGTCTGTGATAATATAAGCTTTTTTCTAAGCTCGTATGGCTAGTCGCACAGTACCAAAACCTAAGCACACATTAATACATTTTGTGTCTGTCAGTTTGTCTGTTTGTTTGTCCGTACTAATCTCCGGAATGGCTGAACCGATTTTGACGAAACTTTCATTAACATGTAGATGTCTTTTCAGAGAATATTTTAGGCTACTTTTTATTCCACAAATATTAAAAATTCCTGTTAAATAATTGAAACAATTTAAAACATTATGGACAAAATTAGGGATTTTCTGGAACAATTTTGGGGAAATTGCGTGTATATTTCCATCTATGTCTTACATTGTGTACAGGTCACAGCTACCCAAACCATCCAACTTAGATCCAATTGAATCTAATCAGTAATCATTTCCGTAAAAATTGCAAACAGTTTGTTGTTTGTTGTTTCATGTTTGTCTACAGTTTTCAAATTGATTCGCAACTGTTTGCAAACTGTTCGCAATAGGAGAAGGCAATGGTGGACTCGCAGATTTCTTGAAGAAGGTCCTTATTATGTATGACCAGTTTCCGAAGAAAGCGGAAATGCATCGCGGGTACATAAAGTGCATAATTTTTTTAATACCTCTAAAAGTGAATCAAAAGCCTCTAAAATCGGTACTTTTTGGGTTTTTGGGGGCGCTGATCTCATTTCTGACCATCCGAAATACCCCCCAGTGCCCGGGGGGGGGGGCCCTGGGGGGCAAAATTTGTAAAGTCGCGACGGAGACTTCAAAATTTCCTCTCGGGGGTTTTTGGGGGCGCTGGTTTCAATACTGACCATGCGAAAGACCCCCAGTGCACCATCGCAACTTCACAAATTTTGCCCCAGAACCCCCCAAAGGTGCACTGGGGGCATTTCGCATGGTCAAAAATGAAATCAGCTCCCAAGAAAAAAAAAACTCCGAGAGGAAATTTTCAAGTCTCTGTCACAACTTCACAAATTTTGCCCCCCAGAGCCCCCCACCCCGGTGCACTGGGGGAATTTTGCATGGTTAGAAATTAAATCAGCGTCAAAAAAAACTGCCCCAGCAACCCCTATTTAGGAGTAAGGGTTGAAACCCTAAACTACATAAAAAAGTACTTTAACTTATGTTAGTAACATTTACCAAAGATTGTTGGAAAAATTTACAGTCGTTCAAAAATTAAAGTGGGGGGCACCTTTATGGGGCACCCGGTACACTCTGCTTATTGAATAAAACTTATTTTGGTATCATTACAAGCTGTTGTTATTCCACTGGTTAGTTTGAGGTTCAATGTTTTATCTAAAATTATTAAAACAGTAATAGACCTAAAATTTACTTTTTACATTACCCTATACAAATAATCAACTAATTACTACGCCATATGAGATAAACTATACACAAGTAGGGTGAATACAAATACAACCAGTATGAATGGACTTTAATCGCAGTAATGACAACTGGGTCCAGTAGAATAAAGTTGTGCCACATTCTCTGCCATTGAAACCAGGCGTGATTATATCAGACTTGTTTGATTTAACTCATTCCTATTTGATCTATTACAAGTTTCTTTGATAATTTGGTGTAAAATTAGATTAAAGTTATATGGTCTCACGGGTTTTGCATTAGTATACGGATATTTAAAGTTAAAAATAGTTCCATCTCGAAGCTGAACAGCTGACGTCAGTTGAGCAAATTTCCAAAATTAAGTTTATATTTTTTTCAACCAACTATTTGGGCAATTGGTGTACTTACGAGTACGATATTTATATTGCTGTAGTAAAATTAGTCTACACCTGAACCTGCAGCCCCGAGGTTTGCAAGTTTTCACGTTGACCTAGCGGCCTCGGGAAATGAACTGTTTCACTTCGCTCGCAGAGGACAAACTTGCTTAGCACGTTTGCACCCCGGCCTCAGATCAGACGCTGCCGCCACGTTGTCCCTTACGTGGGTTTGAACCAGGTACTTTTATTGAATTTTACTTTTTAAACGATTTTGGGTTAACCAGTCGAGCTATAAAATCGATTAAAAACAAGAAATGTGCGGAAAAATACACTATACGCGGATCTCGAAAACGGCTAACGAATTCAAAGACATTTTGTATTTAGGTGTAGTTTTGAGTTTGAAGTACACCCATATAGTTGTATTGAGTGTAAAAACGCATTTTTTTTAGAAAATATAATTTAAAAGTTGAAAATTTTTAATGTAGGGTCTTATGGGTTGCCATGTTGGTTACAAAATAACAACGAAATAGTAAATAAAACAATAAAAACAGCTGTTTATAAACAAGCCATGAGATTGAGTACTATCCAAAATCAGCTGTTCATTGGACATTTTTTAATTACTGATAAAAAAACAATCTAATTTATACTGTTTTGGCACGTTAGAATTAGAATAAATTGTTCCTGATTTAACAATTTATTTTGTCAAAAAAAAGTAAACTTGGCAAAAATAGATAAATTCTAATAGTCAATTTTGTAATGTAGGCCTGGCTCATTTCTGAAACATAGTATTGAGGTTATGTTTACTACTGTATATTTAGGCCTGGTTTCAAAACTTTAGTTGACAGAAGATAGTAGAACTAGGACTAAAATCTTAATGAAAGCCTCTCACGTTTCTAAAGCATGTATTTGAGGTTATAATTAGTCTTTTAATTACTGTTAATATATTTAAGCCTGGTTTCATAATTTTACAAACGAATGTACAAACGAGCCAAAGATTAACGAGATCCTTTAGCGAATTTTCCAACTGCGAGCGAAGCGAAGCAGCCATTTGAGGCCAAAGGCAGGGTTGGGACGCGAAGCGTCCAGGGGAAGAGCCCCTAGTTTTAGACAAAATCTCAAAAAGTTAAATCAAACGTAAATAAATTTACACTTGCTAACAACCAACTTATATTTTTTTTTCATGTTATGATTTACAATAATTAATTTATTTTTATTTTAGGTAATGAATAATAATTAAATAGCTATACGATTGACAAAATATTGACAAAATGATGCTGCAGATTTTGCATAGCAATTAACGTTTTTATTTGTTGTAAATTCACCACAACAAATGATTATAGAAAACCTCATTCACAAGAAACTTAAAATGATTCTCAAGAGATCGCTATAACTAGACTATTTGGAAATATTAATCAACTTGGACATCACACTGTAAAATTCTGTTGACGTTTACAATTTAATATTTAAAGCCCTCATTTCGACTCTAAAAGCTGCGGTTGTGGTCGGAAAACTTATTCAATATAGGTCTACATAATTCTTTATATTATGCCAAAAAGTTAAACGTTTTATTTTGTGTAACAATCTTTAAGAAAGTTGGTTAAACAACTTGAACATGTCTACTCAAGTCGGAAGATGCATTTACAGACTGTATTTCTCAAGATAATTCTACTCAGGCTGATTTGAATGTGGTTGTACTTTTAGAATTATATATAGGCCTACGTGCTCTGCAATATATAACTAATAAAGTCTACTGTTTCACAAGTTCGTGAAATTCTTGGTGTTGCTGAAGCATTTTGAATCCTTTTTTCTAGGAAACGTACAGTGTAGAAGTGTTGAAATTGTTCAAAAATATTGTTATTTCGGGCCAAAAAACGTGATTCCGTTTGATTTCGAACTCGTCCGAGCGACTTAGAAACCCAACCAAATCTGGCGTAAAACGCTGCTGTTAGAGTGCCGACACTTTTATATACGTACTGGCTGGCCCGATCCGGCTTGGCACGGATAGACAAATCAAAGTTAAATGTATATTAACAAAAAATATATTACATCAATAAATATAAATTACACTATGTATTTCTTATGGGAATTTTTAGTAACTATGGCCCCCAAGCCTCCCATAAAATTTCGAATTTTTTGAAACCATTTCTTAGCGAGCACCTAGGGCCCTAGAGGAAGCTACATACCAAATTTCACTCCAATCAGTTCTGTGGTTTTGGAGAAATCGTGATTTGGTAACTTTGAGCCCAAAAAACCACCCTAAGTTTAAAAAATGTTTGAAACCCTTTCTTATCAGCACCAACGGCCCTAGAGGAAGCTACATACCAAATTTCATTCCAATCCGATAAGTAGTTTTAGAGAAATCGTGATGTAGTAACTTTGACCCTCAAATCTCCCGTAAAATTTCGAATTTTTTGAAACCCTTTCTTAGCGAGCACCTAGTACCCTAGAGGAAGCTACTTACTAAGGTTCACTCCAATCCGTTCGGTGTTTTTTTTTACTAATTTTGACCCCCCAAAACCCCGTAAAATTTCGAATTTGTTTAAACCCTTTCTTAGCGAGCACTTAGGGCCCTAGAGGAAGCTACATACCAAATTTCATTCCAATCAGTTTGCTGGTTTTGAAGAAATCGTGATTTAGTAACTTTGATCCCCAAACCCGCCCTAAGATTTAACATTTTTTGAAAACCTTTCTTAGATAGCACCTACGGCCCTAGAGGAAGATACGTACCAAATTTAATTTCAATCCATTCAGTAGTTTTAGAGAAATCGTGATTTAGTAACTTTGACCCCCCCCCAAACCCTCCCTAAAATTTCGAATTTTTTGAAAACCTTTCTTAGTGAGCACCTATGGCCCTAGAGGAACCTACATACCAAATTTCGTTCAGATCCGGTCAGTAGTTTTTGAGAAATCGTGATCAGTGAGTCAGTGGATTTGGCTTATATATATATAATATATAGATATAATATACTGTATACATATTTTACAACGGTTCTTCCCTAGAGAAATTTATAAATTTTGACATGCCCCAAGTTCGGGAACACTAAGTCTCAAGAACAGTTGCAAAATAAGTTAATATCACCTACTTAGTTTACTCAGGCAAATTTACTAACGCAAGTACGCTTTTCACAGACCTTAGGTACGCAAGTTGGCCGGTTTGACGGTGTTGGTGATGTCCACGTTGGCTGCAGGTTGGCTAGCAGGGTTGAGCCACTCTCGCTGATTGCTTGAAGTCGTGTACAGGTGAACAGCGTGCTGTGGTCTTGTAGGCGTGTTGCTCTGTTAAAGCTGCACTCTGGAAGAATTACAGATGTCTTCTTGTAGTCCTGGGTTCGCTTGTTCGGTTCCCTTGTCGTTACTATTTCATGTCAGCTCGTAGTCGGTATCCTAAAGTTCCAAAATGAAGTCGGTTTGCTACTTCATTGAAGTCGTCCTTTGTTCGATATTCGTTATAGCCCATATTGAACGTAGAAAAATATGGCAACTAGTGGCTTACTAGTGGAACTGTATTAAGTCCTGGTAATACGTGACTACTGATCTCTGATATGTAATATGAAATTAAAAACTTTATAAGCGTTATACGTCAAAAAATCTATGTAACTTAAGAGTTACTTTAACTTAAAAATCCATAAGAAGGTTATATTAAAACTCCTTAAGAAGTCGTGATTGGAAAAAGTCAAAATTTCGTAAGACGTAGTGACCAGCAACCGTGTTTGGTATTTATACAGGGCTGTTTCCCACTATTTTGGTTACGAACCTCTCGTAACTTCTTAAGTGACCTGTGACTCTATTCCATAAGAGTCACTGGAATAGCTCATCTTTAGTATAATGGGGTGGGATAGCTGCAAAAAACTTCATATCTGACAACCAATGTGCCCCATTGGATTCAGTTAGTACATGGGTAGACGAGTCTAAAAAGCCCGGTACACAAATAAAATTGTCCAGGTCCTCTAGGTGTGTTGATGACGTAATCAGTATGGCCGCCAAAGTTTTGTGACATGCATTTACATTTCCATGTATAACTCGGGTTTGTACTTTGATATTAACCTATATCATTAGTGATTATTAATCAGGAGAAAACACACTTTCCAAAGGCATGTTTAACATCATTGTTTAGGTTCATAATACCAGAAATATTTGTAACTTTATTAACATTTTACTTTCTCCCCCTATACAATAGTATATGGAGAAAGTATTCTTTTCGTCAAAATTTTCGAGTTTGAGTTTTTGGTGGAAATATCCGTTTTGAGTCCCCCTGAACCTAAAAAAGTGGTTTTCGGAGTGATGTCTGTGTGTGTGTCTGTGTGTCTGTGTGTCTGTGAGGATGTTATCAGACCTAGAGCCTAAACCAGTCGTCCGATTTTGATGAAATTTGGTATGGAGGTACTAATCTACGGTATCTCCAGGCGTTTTTTTCATTTTTGTGAATTTTTAATTTTTAAGGGTAATTTTCCCATAAAAACCCTTAAAATAACGGAAAAATCAACTTTTCTGAAAAACGGTTTTAACGATTTTGATTAAGATTTTACAGTTTATTAGGGACCTAAAGTACTATAAACTGTAAAATTTTAATCAAAATCGTACGAGCCGTTTTTGAGAAAAGTTGGTTTTTGCGTTATTTTAAGGGTTTTTATGGGAAAATTACCCTTAAAAATTA
>JAGFPH010006926.1:9403-25750 GCA_018207615.1 Philaenus spumarius
TTAAAGCAAGAAAGCTGAAATTTTGTACATTTATTTCTTAGAAGATATACATATAAAAAATAAACCAGTTTTACCATTTTATCACGTTTCGCTAAGGGGTGAACATTTAGTAACAACTCCTATAACTATAAATATTAATTTAATACTGCTAAGGAAAGTGAAATATTTGGTTCACATATTTCTCATAATTGCTATAGGCGCTCTAAGATTTTTACCTTTAAGGGTTGAAACATCCCCTAAAACAATATATGTTGTTTGTTTACTTTCCTTAAAGCTGAAATGTTTTGCATATATTTCTTACAAAACACATATGAAAAGTAAATGACTTTTACATTTTGTTACTTGCTGCTAGGAGTGAAAATGTGTTAACAACCCCTAAAAACAGTAATTATTAATATTCATACATTCCTTAAAACTAGAGAGCTGAAATTTTGTACATTTATTTCTTACATGATACACATAAAATGTAAACCAGTTGTACATTTCGTTACGTGCTGCTAAGGGTTGAAAATGTAATAACAAACCCTAAAAACAATCAATACTAATTTGTATTCTTTCCTTAAAGCTAGAGAGCTGAAATTTGGAACTTATTAATTTTAAGAAAATATTGAAGACGTAACCTAATCGAAACTAACCCAATCCATGCATTCTCAATTAAAGACGCTGCAAACATCAAGGTAAGACTGTGATTTACCAGTCTGTAGATTTAGCGGTTGAAGAAAAAGACGCTCTTCACTCTAAATTTTTTATTTATTTAATTTATTTAGCACACATACCATGACGAAGACGATTGACGGGCAACCAGTGAACAATAAATACCAAAGTAATTGAATATAAATTTTACTATTCACTTTAATAATAATAGATGAAAGAAAATGAGAGAATACTATGACAATTAATTATAAATCATAGTGATACAACTAACAAATTCCCTGATGCGAAGCACGGGTATTCAGCTAGTTTTTTTATAAAAAAACGGATCTAACGATTTTGATAAAATTTGGCTTATTTGTAGCCTTTAATGTGCCCTACCATTTACAAAAACCCGCATCTTTCTAAAAATTCTCATTTAGCTAATAATAATAACTGATTTTTGGGGGTTTTTTGGCCATAAAGCGGGTTGTTTAAAAAAAAATTTCAAAACCTTTTTATGTACATCTATAAAGACCTAATTGACGTGTTTGGTGCAAATTTTTTCGAAATCGATCGAATAGTTTTCTCTCTAGATAATAATAATAATATTTATTAGTTAATCTCCAACTTTAATAAAAAAACTCTCCTACCCCACCCTACAAGTCACAGTGAATCTGTTTAGTAATTTAAATGTGTTTGTGAGAAAGTATGTGCCAGTTCCTGGTACCGTTTATTTTTTATTTTGAAGTACGGTATACAAAATATGAAATAAAATAATTTATATTAAATAAATATTGAGTTTGATTTGTGACAAGATATACTGATAAAAAGTACTGGATGGATTTGAATGAAATTTGGCAGATCATGACCTGGAATGAGACATAGGCTATAAATCATTTTGATTTAAGGGTTGAAACAACCCCTAAAACAATAAATATTTATTATTATACATCCATTAAGACTAGAGAGCAGGAAATTTGTACATTTATTTCTTACAAGCTATATATACAAAGTAAACTTTATTTGTATTTTATACTGAGCTTCTAAGGGGTGAAATTGAGATAACACCCCCTAAAACAATACAAATTAATTATTATACTTCCAATAAAGCTAAAAAGCTGGAAGTTTGACCATTTATTTCTTATAAGATATAAAATGTAAACCATATTTGCATTTCATACTGAGCTGCTAAGGGGTGAAATTGTGATAACAACCCCTAAAACAATACAAATTAATTATTATACTTCCCATAAAGCTAAAAAGCTGGAAGTTGGACCATTTATTTCCTATAAGATATAAAATGTAAACCATATTTGCATTTCATACTGTGCTGCTAAGGGGTGAAATTGTGATAACAACCCCTAAAACAATACAAATTAATTATTCTACTACCATTAAAGCTAGAGAGCTGGAAATTGGTACATTTATTTCTTACAAGATACATCTAAAATGTAAACCATATTTACTATTATTCACGTGCTGCTTAGGGATAAAAATGAGATAACAACCCCTAAAACAATACAAATTAATTATTATACTTACCACAAAGCGAGAGAGCTGGAAATTGGTACCTACATTTATTTCTTACAAGATACATATCAAAAGTAAACAATATTTGTATTTTGTAGTGCTTTTCTGAGGAGTAAAAATGTGATAACAACCATAAAACAATAAAAATTAATTATTCTACTACCATGAAAGCTAGAGAGCTGGTAATTTGTACACTTATTTCAAACCATATTTCCATTTTGTAGTGTTCCATCTGCTTCGATTATATTGCAATTTGGAGCTTTTTCATTATATTTCACAAAAATCGTCAATATCTCGAAAACGTTGCGTCCTAGAGCATTTTTAACAATTCTCGACCTCTCTTTAGAAGGCACCATCTTTGCCAGTTATGGGTTATTCAATGGTAAAGTGTATATGCCCCTGGGGGCTCTCCCCCCAAGTCGAATTTTGATTTCTACAAATTGGGTAAAATAAGTGAGTGATGGGACAAAATACATGTTTTTTAATGCACAAAACATGTTATATTCCGTTGGCTTCGATTATATTGCAATGATTTGAAGCTTTTTCATTGTTTTTTCACAAAAATCGTCACTATCTCGAAAACAGTGCCTCCTAGGACATTTTTGACGATTCTCGATCCCTCTTTAGGAACCACCGTCTTTGCCAGTTATCTATACAACGGTAAAGTGTATATGCCCCTGGGGGATCTCTCTCCCAAGTCGAATTTTGACTTCTTCAAATTGGGTAAAATAAGTGAGTGACGGGTCAAAACATGTTTTTTAATGCAAAAAACACTTTATTCCGTCAGCTTAGTTATATTACAATGATTTGGAACTTTTGAATTATTTTTCACAAAAACCATCAATATTTCGAAAACGGTGCGTGTCTTAGCATTTTTGACAATTCTCGACCCATCTTTGCTAGTTACGGACGATACAACGGTAAAATTGGATGTGCACTTGGGGACTCTCAATCCCCCCCCCCAATCGAATTTTGACTTTTATAAATTGGGTAAAATAAGTGAGTGAGTGACGGTTCAATATATACATTCTTTGAATGCAACAAATATGTTACTCCGTCGGCTTCAATTATATTGCAATGATTTGGAGCTTTTTCATTGTTTTTTTCATAAAAATCATACGTTTCTCGAAAACCCTGCGTCCTAGAGCATGTTTGACGATTCTCGACCCCTCTTTACGAAATACCATCTTTGCCAGGTACGGGCTATACAACGGTAACCTGTATGTCCCTGTACCTCTCCCCCAAATCGAATATTGACGTTCATAAATCGGAAATAAGTAAGTGACGGTTCAATAAATATATATTTTTTTAATTCAACAAACACGTTACTCCGTTGGCTTTGATTATATTGTAATGATTTTGAACTTTTACATTATTTTTTCACATAAAACTTCAATATCTCGAAAATGGTGCGTCTTAGAGCGTTTTTGACGATTCTCGACCACTCTTGAAGAGCCACCTAAATATACAAATTGTTAACATTTACCAATCAGACTGATTGTATTATACTTCTGCCTACACCATGAATTATTCCTGTGCGAAGAACGGGTACAACAGCTAGTAAATTTATAAATATAGTAAAGATGGCATATGAAATCATATTATTAATAATAATATGAAACACAGAGGAGAGGATGTAATACTTGGGATGGAGTTTCACGAGATACAAAACTATGGCTAAAAGACCTCAGAAGGTGGTTTGTTCCACATAAAGGAAGATATCCTAGACATGAACTTAGTTTTCATAACACTTCCTTAATGGCAGATTAAAGTTATATAATACATTAAATATTTGTAAAATTTATTCTTTCAGGTCTGGAAAAGGAAGAGGAAAGTTTTCAGTTAAAAGGTTTGCGGCAAAGTATAAATTGGGAAATCCTATTGCTGGAAACGTCTTCCAAGCTCAATGGGACAGTTACGTGCCTACACTACATGAACAGCTAAAAGGCTAACTTATAAAATACAAATTGTATGTATATTTTTAAATAGTCTAAAATCTTACTTTTCAAACAAGTATTCAGACTGTGTTTATTCTCAGAAGTTAATAGTGTGCTCTAAAATTGAACTATTTGTTAACTATCAATGAAAACTTCAATGAAATAAGATGGAATTTTTGTCTCGTTAAATTTTGGTTAGTGAATTTTGTACTCGGGCTTGTGAAAGGTATAAAATGGTGCAATTACCTTACATTGATAATGGAAAAATCATTAATCGGGAGCTTCCTATCAATTTTGTTCCTTGTTCCGGGTACTATACCCCATAGGACTATAGATTTCCATAGGATTGTAGTAAATTTAATTACCTTTCGAATGATATAGCTCACAAATTGTACTCGGGCTTATGAGTGGGAGAAATAATGCAATTTCCCCGCTCTAACCTTGTAATTTTGGTTTGAATCAAATAGGCCGCCATTTTGTGTCGAATCGAAAAATAAAAAATCAGTATCTGAGAATTCCTACAAGGACCCTTTCACTAAAAGTTGACAAATTTTGAAGCATATTTACTACCACTTGGGAAAAACCCATATACTTATATACTCCTTAAATCCCTACCCAAAAACGATTATCGGTATAACTATGCCATTTTGAATCAGATCGAAAAACAAAAACAAAATGTATCTGAAGAATCCTTCTAGGACTTTTTCACCAAAAAATCAGCAATTTTGAAGCATATTTACTACCACTTATCAATCCGGGAATAAATCATATATATAGTAGAGTCCCGGTAATTCGAGTCTCGATAATCCGAGGTTCCGTGTAATTCGAGCCACAAATAGCATTGAATGTGACCATGCATTATAACACATTCTTGCTGCTTGAAGAATACCGATCATTAAATTTGTATATTCCAATGAATCTGTCAAGAGCGTTGCGTTTGTACAATAAGTCGCCGGTATAAATGCTTAACATTTTTTGTAATACCCTGATCCATTGGCTGTACAACTAAAGTCATGTTCGGGGGGAGGGGAATAACCGTAATATAGTTCATATAAGTGGGAAAGAGTTGTGCGCAGTACAAGTATCAATAAACAATATGATTGTTCTGTTCTGTTTACAAAAGGTTTTGTCGAGATTTAACAACAGACTAAGATTGGGCAGAGCATTGTAACCGATGGTTACAAAAATAAAAAATATATATTATATAAACTTAGCTTCTTCTGTTTTTCAGCCCCACGTAGGGAAAGCCATTTTGTAACCGAAGGTTACAAAAAATAAAAATATTAATTATATAAACTTAGCTTCTTCTGTTTTTCAGCCCCACGTTGGGCGCCATTTTGTAACCGATGGTTACAAAAATAAAAAATATATATTATATAAACTTAGCTTCTTCTGTTTTTCAGCCCCACATTGGGAAAGCCATTTTGTAACCGATGGTTACAAAAAATAAAAAATATAAACAAAAATATATGGGTTTCGGAAATTTGTAAAAATAAAAATAAATGTTCAAACTAAAATAAAATGTTATATGTGGATTATTCAGCAATCATTAACACCTCTCCTTCACTTCTTTTGTTTATTCACCTTAATACACCAGAAATCGTTGTTCATAAAATACCTTAAATCATCAAAAAACACCTCTTAGGCCTACTACCTTACCTCCATAAACAAAAATCACCATACATCATGTATCTCCTTAACTCCAACGTAGAATTATACCTTAACATCACCTTTAAACTCCACTTTATAAATCAAAAATAATAAAAAAAATAATAATGATCATAACCTATAATAATCCACATATAACT
This sequence comes from Philaenus spumarius, assembly GCA_018207615.1. Taxonomy (NCBI): domain Eukaryota; kingdom Metazoa; phylum Arthropoda; class Insecta; order Hemiptera; family Aphrophoridae; genus Philaenus; species Philaenus spumarius. The sequence continues at coordinate 15,312 of JAGFPH010006926.1, forward strand.
TCATCTATGCTCTGTTAGCATCTGTCTATCCATAATTATTAATTACTATGAAAGATTTATTGAATTAATTTAACTTTCTCAGGGGTGAATACCTGGCTGTTAAAGTACAAGCTAATTGGATGTGCGTGGCTCAATAAAGGGATTCAAGACATCATGGCTGAACAACTATTCGTTTACTCTGACATAATTAAAAAATGATTATTTACAACAAGATATATCAACATTACAAAAAATAAACAAATCAATTATATACAATCTTTACAAATTATAGTTAGGCCTAAGCCTATTTTAAAAGCATGACGCAATAGAACAAAGTTGAAGTTAAGTTATTTCTTAAAAATTGTAAAATTTCAAAAATGCAGACTTCTAAACTTAAAATAATGGCCATATTTACTCACGATACCAGTTGTTTCTAAACTTTTACCTAGGATTTCACTGAATTTACTCGATATAGTTAACACATTTTCATTCCACCAACGGCACTTGTTTGATCACATGTCAAGATTTTTCAAACTCACTTATTATGGAAATTGTACGATGGATTTCACTTTCTAAGTTTACAGCAACTCCGAAGCACCTCTGCTCCACTTTAAGACAACATTTATCATTGTACTGATGAGAAAACTACATTTTCCACCAAACTCCACGGCACCTGCCGTTTACAACACACGCAGTTCATCCGCCATGTTTTTCGTTCTGGTACGTTCTACCTTGTTCTCTTCTGTGCAGTTAGGCACGTAGGCAAGCAGTACAAAGCCTTCTGTATTGGAATTGTTTCAACGCTCATCATAGATGGAGTTTTCTTTAGTCCTGCATCTCGATACATATGCCAATATTGTGACGTGCCTTGTTATATACGCTGACTTCTTGTACATGTGTTTGTTTTTAACTGTTTTTTAATTGTTAAACTGTTTATTATTCAAACCTCATTCAAACATTTATTTGTCTTTCTTAACCGTTTACTTCAACCGCACTACTTGTTAAAATAACTTCTTATACAGTTCATACGCGTTATATATTCTCGTTGATTAATATATTTTAAGTCTGCTTATTCTTTATTCTTTATTTATTAAAAATGATTCTACTGTAACTATTTTGCGTCATAAAGGAATTTATATATATGCAAGAATTATAAATGTTTATTATTATATATATTGCGTCATTTTATTTATTTAGACCAAACCTCTATGCTTTAGTCATTATGGGAAATTATAAATCTATTTTCATCGTATAATATTTCTGTTACATGGCTGTCAGTGTTACAGCATCAAGGACAAACTACAGTATCGGTACATAGAGAATTCTTGGAAACCGGTACCGTGTCTAGAATAAGTCCTGCCCCCTATGTCCAGCCCCCTTTCTACCAGACAGTGACCTATTTATCCAGCGATCCCTTTCACAGCACAAGGTTTTATTTTTAGTGTTGAAAAAAAACTTCGAATTATTAATAATTTTTTTACATTAATATCATATGAAGTTCAAGGGACCAAACCGAAACTTCGAATTACGGTGATTTCGAATTATCCAAATTCTACTGTATATAAAAAATAACATCGAAACAAACTGTTCCGGCACTGCCGTATCCCCCTGGCGCGACATCGCAGCTCGTAAACGTTGCAGTGTAATTAAATAAAAAGCTATTTATGATTTCTTTAATAAGTAAGTTTCTATTTTTTACTGTGTATAAAATTACCTCAGTGTTCATTACAAAATAGTGTATATTTAATAAAACTTTATTTTTTCGGAGATAGTAGTTTTATCTTACCTTATCCGTGTAATTCGAGTTTTTCACAATCCGAGGTACTCTCGATCCCATTCAACTCTAAATCTCGGTACTCTACTGTATATATAAATTAATGAATTTTGGGTATAGTCTCCAAATGGTCTGAAATGGATAGAAACGAAGTTTTACCCTTCTCCGACCAACCGTTTTCAAGTTGGGCCGATTGTAATAGCTCTTATTTTCTTCAAACATTCGGCTAATAAGATGGAATTTTGGTCACACCACCAAAAACCTGGTTTGAAAAAAATACATATTTTGTAAATAGAACAAAACCACCACAGTTTTAATTTCATGATTTAAAAAAATTAACTTTTTCATATTTTGAGAACTAAGTTGCATTAATTTAAATAATTCAACCACACAGCTGACGTGAGTTGAGCGAATTTGATAAATTAAGTTTATATATTATGTATTAAGGTTTCAACCAACTATTTTGGAAATCGATCTACTCACGAAGGCGCTCAATATCTGCCTCTATGTAAGAAATATATTAGTAGAATTTGTTTGCACCTAAGCCTCCAGCTTCGACTCACTCATAGCGGAAAAACTAGCTTTGCAAGTTTGCACTTTGGGTTATGGACTGCTTCCCTTCGCCCACAACAGACAAACTCGGCCGTCGACCTCAGATCAGAAGATGGTTGTCGGCCCCTATGTCGATTTGAACCGGGTATTTTACGTTTTGATTGATTTTGGGGAAACCAAGCAAGCTATAAGGTCATATAAAAAAACAAAATGTGCAGAATAATATCCTGCATTTATTTTTTAGATGAAACCCAAAACAAGTTTCATTCTAGTACGAAAAATCTAAAAAAATAGTTATTTCCAGTCAAACAATGAGCTTTCGGTTATTGGACTTTTTCGGCCAACGAACTCGTGAGTGACATAGACAACCAACATGTATACCAAATTTGGCTTAAATATATATGTATATACAATTTCTAATGACACCCCAAAATGTGTTCTGGGGACCATGATCGGTGCTCATTTACTACTCCCGAACTTAGGTCTTACTATAAGGGTCACTGTAGTAGCTTATCTTTCTTATGGAAATTCGGTAATAAGATTATGGTTTTCTTTTGTTTACCAAACCCTTCCGATTTAACTGTAAATTGTTACCCTAGTAGGCCAGTCGGTAAAGGTCAATTTAGACCAAAAGTACCAGTAATTTGCAATACGGCTGAATTTTTTTTTATAAGTACATTAAAGTATGTAGATTAACATAAAAAAAAGTTTACCAGTCTATCGATTTCCCAAAGTCGAAAAAAAAAATCGATTATCATTTTTTTTTTCGATTATCCTTAATATTTCGAGCTGGGATGAAGATAGAGGAAAATAAAAAATACCACCGTGTAGGGGAGGTATTTTTAAACAAAAAAAGTCATATGTATTTATTTCGTTCGAGCAATGGTTTGTCTGGAAAAAATTCGATAATGCAGGTATGTATTTTGCAGCAGGGGAAATCACTAAAAGGGGACATCTTATTCATATATGAAGCGTTGGGTCATTCTAAATTGGCCGAATTTTAATATATCGAATTGAAACTTGACATAGGAGTTAAAATATATATTTTAAACATTTATGCTGAGTCTCAGCTTGTTATCTTGAAAATTACCCGATCTAGAGCCACTTGACTTATTAATGGGTTTCTCGATTTTAGGAGTACCGGACCCACCAATTCATTTTAAACAGCTCCAGTTTAGAAAATTTTCAAAATATCAACCTGAAAGTTTTTTTACAAGTTAAATATATATATTCAAACAAGTTCAAGGAGTATAAACCTTTTTCATTATTTACTTTTAAAAGCACAAGTAAATTAAAAAAGTATAATTTTAGACCTTTTTAGATTTTTCATCAAAACCCTTGAGTTGATCAGCTGCAGATTAGTCATTTTTTTAAATATAGTTTTTAAAATAAGAATAGCAAAAAACAATTATATTTTTAACTTCTGTACCAATTTTTAAATCGATATGTTCAAAAATGTCGAAAATGGACTCGTTGAATCCAAAAGTGTTATAGTTAAAACGAGATAGGTAAAACAGAAGACTATTTTCAAGCGCCTCGTTTTTAAAAATAAGAAAAAAATCGTTCATACTTACTAAGAATATTTATACTGGTGTACTCAACTTGTAAAACAAATTTGGTGTTGATATTCCAAAAATTGACTAAACTGGAATAGATTGAAATTAGTTCGTGGGTCCGGTACTCCTAAAATCGATAATCGAAATCGACTCCTAGATCGGGTCATTTTCAAGATAACAAGCTGAGACTCAGCATAAATGTTTAAAATATATATTTTAACTCCTATGTCAAGTTTCAATTCGATATATTAAAATTCGGCCAATTTAGAATGAGCCAACGCTTCATATATGAATAAGATGTTCCCTTTTAGTGATTTCCCCTGCTGCAAAATACATAGGGGAGAGTGGGGATCCTTGAGACAAGGGGCACGTTGAGACAAAGATAAATTTAGGGTAATTTAATGTTGCCGGTTGGCAGCACTGAGCTCAAACTCTTGTTTTATTTCTCCTATAACCTCAGTCTGCATATTGTATCTCTCTGAATGGTTGTGTCTGAGTTAGTGAGTTAAACGTATTTGTGAACATCAAAAGTAAATACTTGCGTCGTTGGGTAAGTTAATACTGTTAGTTTACTTATAGTTCAAATTTGTTAAGCTTTGTATTGTTGAATAGGCCATGTAACAGTGTATAATTGGCTGTGTTTTTATTCGCCAATTTCTATTCGTTTTAGTAGTAATGGCGGCTTTGTTTACAAATGCAGAGTGAGGAAGGTTGAGACAAAAGTAGGCGGGGAAGGTTGAGACAAACAAACTTCGATGTAGAGTAAGACTTCTTGTGAAATAGCTGTAATACAGTTATTTTATAAGAATGTCTTGTGTTCCAGGGTGTATGCGGATTTGTGAAAATGGTAAGATCAAGGAAAAAAGAAAAAACCAAAGGACTGTTTGAGGCAGAAACTATGAAAAATGCTGTTAAAATGGCTTTGGAAGGAGCTACTATTAGAGAAGCAGCTGCTCATTTTAATTTACCTTTTCAAACTGTTGGTAGATATCTAAAAAAAATTCGAGATAACCCTGATATTGAACTAGAAATGAAAGCCAGGTGTGATGTAAGGAAAATATTTACAGATGACCAAGAAAGAGAGTTGACTAACTTTTTGAAGGATTGTTCAAAAATGTTTTATGGTTTAACAAACGTAGAAACGCGTAAGCTGGCCTTTGAAATGGCTGAAATAAATAAAATTAAATACCCAGAAAATTGGAAAGCCTCCAAAATGGCTGGCAAAGACTGGCTCTACGGCTTCATGAAGCGTCATGCTGAGTTGTCGCTGAGAGCAGCAGAAGGTTGTAGTTTAAGCAAGAGCAATGTCCTTTAATAAACACAATGTTGATATGTTTTTTAAAAACTACAATGATGTTTTGCAAAGATTTCCTGAACTTTCAGATCCTAGCAGGATCTGGAATATAGACGAAACAAAAACACAAACTGTTCAGCGTCCATCTCGTGTCATTGCAGAAAAAGGGTTAAAGCAAGTTTCAAAAGCTGTCAGTGCTGAAAAGGGGACTTTAGTAACAACACTTTTATTTATCAATGCTGCAGGAAACACCATTCCACCTGCAATGGTTTTCCCCAGGGTCCATTTCAAACCCCATATGTTAATAGGGGCACCAGTAGGAACGTTAGGCTTGGCTAACGTGACCGGATGGATGACACAACCCAATTTTATGAAAGCTATTGAACATTTTGTTAAATATGCGGGCTGCTCCCCAACTCGTCAAATGCTTATAATTTGTGATAACCATGAAAGTCACATGAGCATTGAAGCCATAAACCTAGCTAAGAAAAATGGAGTTCATATTTTAACTGTTCCTCCACATTCAACTCATATGATGCAGCCTCTTGATGTAGGTGTTATGAAACCTTTCCAAACTTTCTACAGCTCGGTAGTCGACTCATGGATGTCAGCTCACCCAGGACAAACCTTTTCAATTTACAATGTTGCATCTTGTGTTGGTGTTGCTCATTCACGAGCCATGGTGCCCCAAACAATCATCAACGCCTTCAAAAAAAACGGGTATCTTCCCTAAAGATTGCTCAGTTTACACAGAGGACATGTTTATGGCTAGCAAAGTGACAGACCGACCCTTGCCTTCACCTGTAACGCCTCAACAAGCAGTTGATAGGCCTACTTCAGCGACATCAACACCTCAAGCAGGGCCATCCCTAGTTACGTCACCAAACCCAACTGAGCCATCTACAAGTGCCGTTTTTCAATCAGTAACATTAACACCTCAAACAGGATTGCTTCTCAATGTTTCATCCGAGCAAAGTGAACCATCCGAAAATGCAGAACGCAGCAGACAATTCATAGTCCTGCATTGTTCAGAGGATATCCTAAAGCCCAAGAAAGAAAGAAAGCTAGAAAGCCTAGAGAAAAAGGATCTAGCAAAATTATTACAAGCACACCAGAAAAACTACTATTAGAAGAAAGGCAAAAAAAAAAAAGAAAGAAGAATTGAGATTGAAAGAAGAAAAGAAAAAATCAAGAATGAATCAAAAGACCAATAAAGCTGAAAAAGAGGAAGGAAAACACAAATCGAAAAAGAGAAAGCTGGACTTTAATGAAGATGAGACTGGAGAAGTGAGAGAAGATATTGAAGCCGAGAACGAAGTCAGTGAAGATGAAGGTTTTACAGCTTTGCCAGACTTCTCCGTAGAGCAGGTTGACCTAGAAGATTTTGTGCTTGTTAAGTTTGTTCTGGACAGCAAAGATGTTTTCTATGCAGGAAAAGTTCTTAAAAAAACTGAAAATGGAGACTTCGTTGTTATATTTTTAAGAAAATCTTCTAAAATGAAAAACTCATTCTTTTTCCCAAATGTTGACGACATTGGCAGTGTAGCAATCAAAGATATAGTTATGATCTTGCCGTCTCCTTCAAATGACAAAGGAAAAACCAAACGGCAGCAATCATTTTTTTCTTTTGCGATTCCTACCGCAAAATATGACATTCGTTGAGGCTCTTAAAGTCAGTTTGGTCGACTTAGATATAAGTTTTTATTATTTGTATCTTGTTTTAACTATGTGACAGTAAGTATATATACGTTATACATCTTAATACACCTTTTTATCAAGAATTCTTACTCTACTTTATTTTGTCTCAACCATCCCCACCACCTGTCTCAACGTACCCCATAGGTGGGGCACATTGAGACATTTACAAAAATTACAAATTATTTTTTTTTTTGTTATGACTTAGTATAGATCTTTGAAATTCAATGGAAGAGAAAGGTATATACGTAAGCTTAATAATAATACATAATCTGGCCCTTCAAGTCATATAGGAAAAAAAAAAATTTATATAAAAAGCTTTTCTCAAGGATCCCCACTCTCCCCTACCTGCATTATCGAATTTTTTCCAGACAAACCATTGCTCGGACGAAATAAATACATATGACCTTTTTTGTTGAAAAATACCTCCCCTACACGGTGGTATTTTTTATTTTCCTCTATCTTCATCCCAGCTCGAAATATTAAGGATAATCGAAAAAAAATAATAATCGATTTTTTTTTCAACTTTGGGAAATCGATAGACTGGTAAACTTTTTTTTATGTTAATCTACATACTTTAATGTACTTGTAAAAAAAATTCAGCCGTATTGCAAATTACTGGTAGTTGTAACCTATACCGACTGGGCTATAGATAATAACACAAAAACTAATGTAATAAACATTGTTTGCAAAGTGATTACTTCAATATGAAAGGAAAAGCTACTATAGCGTGTCCTCCTTTAGGTTAACCAGCTTGTAGATTTCTTTAAGGCCGCCTTCATACGAAACCACTTAGCAGTGCTTCTCAGTGGTTGGTTCTCCCTTCACACGTAGCCACTTTAGTAGCGCTTCTCAGTAGCTGGCGTTGTGGCACTTCTACGTCCATTGTAGCACTTCTACATCCGTTGTGGCGCTTCCACACCCATTGTGGCGCTTTTCGTTGCCATGCTAAATTTCAGTAGCTCTACAAAAGTCTGTGTGCTTTACCGGTGGCCATAACAGCAGCTTTTCTAAGAGCCACTTTCACTAAAATGGTTGGGAATAGTGGTGACGTGTGAAACCTACCATTTAAAACTATGTTTCGATAGCAGCAGCGCTTCTTTTAACGTCGCGATCTGTGGCGAAGGCAAATTCTGTAACAGTCAGTGGTGTTTCTAATTTAGTGGCTGTGGCGGTGTGTAAAACCTTCCATATATTTCTAGCTTTAGTCAACGGAAGCGCTTGTTAGTGGCTTTGTGTGAAGGAGTCTTAACACAAAGTGGGATTGGACTTTGAGCATTAGAGCTTATTGTGTGGTTATGTATATTTCAAACAATCAAGTCACTTAGTTTTGGCACTATCGGTCGTTCACATTATCTGCTCAGTAACCAGCCAAACAGTTCTCATTGTTGTGACTTGTTTGATAACTTGTAAATCTGGGCTTTTTTTAAATTGTATACATAGCAGAGAGCAGAAGACATTATAAGATCTTTAATGGATAAGAGTTGAGAGATCTTGGATTACAATGTGAAAAGAAATCTGGAGAATTTAAAAGTCATAAAACAAGTGTTTTAACCCTACAACTGTCAATGTTAATGTTTTGCAACGCCAAGTCATTTCGGTGCGTGTGCAAGCATATTTTCAAAAATTCGCCAACTATAGTAATTGTATACCAATCCAAAAGTGTTCTGTAACTTTTTTGTAGAGAAAGGTTAAAAAAATCCATATATGTAATTACAAAATTTATTGATGTAAAATTGTTAAAGTTATTAGCTCAAGAAGCAAAAAATGTTCAGTCACAAAAGTAAAAAGTTCAACTTTAGGCCTACATAACAAGTAGTAAACATTTTTTGTAATTTTTTCGTAAACGTAAAAAAGTTTTGTAAAAACACCAGTTTTTATTTTTATGTTCCAAATACACGATTGCTAACAAAACCGCCTAGTTTGAAATGTAATTTATTAATATATGCTTTTCCCAAAAACAAAATATTATTATAACAAAGTGTAGAGAATAAATCAAAGAATTGAACTGTATACTTGTATATTACTTTATCATAAAAGTGTTTTACTTAGAATGAATTGAATTACAAAAGTGAGATGAAACAAATGAAACCTCGTGCGGACAAAGGAAATTCAAAATATGACTGTTGAAGACAATGGAAACAGCCTTGTTTTGCAAACTCAAGCGGTAGTATGAATTCTGTGCAAATATGAACTTTCAACTGCTGTTTGAATAACATCTAACCAGTTAAATATAGTTTGCTCTACACCAAACGAAAGATTGAACTTTGGTCTATAAATAGATATAAAAAAGTCTATTGAAATAATTCGAATTATAAGAGATATCTCGAACGCAAAATGTGCTGTTTTATTGGGTGAAATCTGACCAATTGCAAGGGATTACAAAACACCCCACAACTTTAGAACTATTTGTCCGATTTTTGATTGGATGGCAGTTTTAGGTAAAAGTGTGATGAATCCTTCAGTATACAGATATAACTCAGAAAAAAATAACGGGCGGGCTGTAGGGAGAGTCATAGAAACGGGAATTAAAGGTAGTTTCGGCGCATTAAAATTCGCACGACATTGGCTTTTAGAAAACTCAAAAACTGCAACGATGATTACATATGTAAACATAAGTTTTAGAAAAAACTTGTAAATGCAAAAATTAAAGTTTAGATCATTTCATTTCCAACAGTTTTTGATTTATTGTGATTAGATGATTTTTAGTGGGTGAAATATTCAAGTCAAGTTGAGTTGTCACAGACTACACAATTCACTACGGCAGGGCGTTGAGACCACTCAATTTGAGTGGTCTGACAGTTAGAGGGTTAAACTGACTTATTTAGTTAAAATCTTTTGATAAAAAAGGATATTGCCTCAAGTTGAATATTACAAAAGTTATTTTACCTCAAACTTTAAAAAAATGATATCTTAAATGTCAAAAATTTTGATTTCCTTCCTTTATAATGGTTAAAAAAGGTTTTAGTGCATCTATTAATTTTAGAATCAGTACTGTTCCATTATTTAAACTTCGCGGCATCAATATTTTGAAATCAAATTTCTAGTACGTTTACGCCATCTCGAGTTCAAATGTAGATAATCATAATCATCTTGAAAGCAATAAATCTTAATCCAAAGTGCTGTGTCAAAACAATCGAACATTCAACTAAACCGAACAGGCGACCAACCTCAAAAAAGATACTTGAAGTTCAATGTTCTCTCAGTTCACTTGGCTTTTAACTAATGCACAGTGCCGTATTCAATCATCAAATGAGTTAAACTCAATTCACCAAATAACCGTAACCATCAAATCAATTATCTCCAAGTAGGAAAAATGGCGACTTGAATACCAGGTGAAATCACCAATTCAATATATATAATTTTCTCAAGCTTTTATGTAAATATACTTATGTGAGTGTACAACTAACCTCATAATACATTTTTGAATATCTCAATTGATTGTTATAATTTCTTTAACTTAACCTTGTATAACTTGTAATCAGGTAACAGTGAAATTAATAATTTTATGTCGAGTGTCAAATGGAAGTTTCAAACCATATGTTGAAAAGCAGAACTTTGAAGTGCGTTATTTTGTGTATTTTCAATA
>JAGFPH010006926.1:25850-40582 GCA_018207615.1 Philaenus spumarius
GTTGAAAAGCAGAACTTTGAAGTGCGTTATTTTGTGTATTTTCAATATGTACAATAGATTTTTATATAATCCTCTTAACCGGACCTAGTGTCACCTTCAAGTTTAATTTGATTTCTGATAAAGCCCAAGAATGGTTTAGTTCTGCAATTTTTTATTCATTTTCTACAACATTTACTATCATTTAAGTATTAATTTACTATCATTTAAGTATTAACAAATATATATGTAAATGTGATCAATTCATCAAAAGAAATAAAATTTAAAGACAGAAGAGTGTTGTAGGTTAATGGGGAAATTGTTATATTACATTTTCTCCTTTTTTTTATTTGAAATCAAGAACAATTATTTGCTTACATTAAAGTCAAGTATGCAAAGCTATTAATTTATAGTACATAATAAAAAATAAAAAAACAACACAATTAGTAAATGGAAAACAATGCAAAAGTGAGGAGTACAGAATCTGGCAAAACTATCTTTAGAATTCTTTACTAGTTGTAATTTAGTTGCCACAGTGTTCTTCTTAAACATTTGGATTGGAATTTTTAATTGTATATAAAGAATCACAAACTGAGCATTAAAAAAAAACGAATGGCCTCGAAAGTAGAACTATTGTGATTGTAGGACAAAAAATATTTGAAATGAATACCATATTTGGCTCTATTTTACAATTGTTAAACTATCACAAAAATTGCACATTACATTTTTACTATTGTTAAGATCTTTTGCTTTGCAGCAGGTAGGAGAAAAAAGCTTTGGAATTCATTTACCACCTTATTTTAATTTCCATATTACAACAAGAATATATTATACAAAACTGTAGTAAACATCAATACACTGTATTGTTCTAACCACAAATTAAATAAAAATAAGTTATTTCACTGCACACTGCACACTAAATAAATATTAATAACTTGGATTATTTATTTTACATAGCTCTCAGTCAAAAATTTATCAGATAAACTGATGACATCAATGTAAGTCATCGCTTTGTAGGAGCTGCTTCTTCGCCTACATCTGTAATATAAAAAGATTCATCATAATCTATGTTATAAAACTTTGTACAATCAGTTCTGGCTATATCGGACTACTTGGCTAAGTTATATAAAAATGTATTTAAGTACATTATAATTTGTACGAATCTATGGATATCTTATACACTAGGAACCAACTTAAAAAAAAAACAAACACATGATTAAAACTATTTAAAAAACTACGACAAGAAATAAAAGTAAAACAAGCGACAGAAATAGTACAACACATTAAACGAACATTCATGCTGTTGGTGATTTACCATGACAACACAGTTTTTTTTTCTGTAGCTTGGCTAGGAAGCTAGTGTGTTATAACAAGGATCAACTGTAATAAATTAAAGTACTTACGTATTTTTAGACGTTTTGAGATTAAAAAAAAAACTAATATAAGTTAGTAACATCTATTATGTAAGTTGTTTTGTATTGCAACAAAAGTGCAAGCATTAAAAAAAAGCCTATAAGGTACTAACTAACCTATAGTCTTTAGTCACAGCACTCATCAGTAGTAGTTGGTGTGCTACAAGCCATTGCCGACAACTCACTAACAAAACGCCAAACGATCGCCGGCCCGAATACTGATGAGTGCTGTGACTAAAGACCTTTCGGTTAGTACCTTTCAGGCTATTTTTTTTCTTACATGCTTGCATTTTTGTTGCAATAACCTAGCAACGTTTGAGAAACATACTCTATGTAAATATACTATTTTATTACAATTTCAAAAAATGTATCCGCCATCTTGAATGCAACTTTGTTCTTTTAAATGGAAAGTGGTCATGTGATACATCATATCGATGTAGAATTTCAAGAGAAAACCAACGGTGAAATTTACCCATCCATTAACCGATTAAAAATAGCGGCCAAAAAACCAACGAAATTGTGTTTTCCGATTTTGCCCCATTTTGCTGTAGGCTACTGTTTTTTAAAAGTAATAATTATTAATCTTTTTGGATTCAGAATTAAATAAACTTTCAAACTATATGCCATACAACGATATTTAAGAGTATTTAAAATTTTTAAGTTATAGTCATTTTGATTTTCTCAAAATTAATTGTAAGTGGTTCAATCAAATAGTTACGCAGGGGTTACAACGATTTTAAATTGTCTACTGGTTGGCTCAAATGATTCAAATCTAGTCATGGGATTAGAGAGCTAGATATTCAGGGGGAAAAGCCGTCAGCTGACATTGAAAATGCTGAAAAGTTTAAAGTTGCTTGTAAACAAGGGTTATAACAGGGCTATAGAATACAAGGGCTGGGTCACTCCTTTGATGTTGACGCTCGCCGACTGTTCCAACCTTCCTCTTGCCCCCCCCTCCTATGTGACGTCACACTGGTACCAAGACACGCCTTGTAAGCACAGTTCGCCTTAGTTCTCATGCATTTCCGCCAAAACTTTCCTCTCAATTCTTCCCGCTTAAACAATAAATATTAACATAACATAATATATTCTCCGTTGTCATTTGTTTAAAGACCTTTGTCCAGTTCGGGTAAATGTTAAAGCAATGCCTATATGTTCAGTGGCTACTTGTAAAAATCGTTCGAAGAAAACTACTACGGTGATTTATCATGGTTTTCCAAAGGATTCTGTAATTTGTTCGTTATGGGTAAACAAATGTAAATGGAGTGACAAAATAAACACTGAATATGCAAGAGTGTGCAGTGATAATTTTGATGAAACTTCGTACAAAGGCAATTTGAGAAACAGACTTCTCGGGCTTCCTTTGAGGAAAGTACTTCGAGAAGGTGCAGTTCCCAGCCTTAATTTAGGTAATGTAAACATTGATTTTTGTGCCAGTAGTAAACGAGGTGATAGGCTTGAAAAGAGAGCAGTAAGGAAATGTGCTCTAGAACATTTAAATACTCTCAGTCCAAAAAATGCAAAATAGTTGAAGCTTGTGAGATCCCAGTTGGCGAATGTTATTCAGGTGACAATGTTAACGATTCTTCTGGTAATAGTTCAAACTTATCTGAGGATAATTTTGAGTGCCCAAATTGTTTAATAAACAAAGAAACCATTGATAAATTATTAAATGAAGTTACTTCTTTGAAAAATGATTTAATAAACGAGAAAACTAATCGTAGAGCATGTGAAAAAAAATTAAAAGAATTTTAAGGTCAAAAACTAAAAAAAGTTCTTAAGCAAACATTATGTAAATAAAAAAAATGAAATATATCAAAACAGATGTCACACTTTTTTTTAAAACGCTTCAAAAATAATAATCAAATAAAAGCTATTTCAAGTAACAAAAAAATAGTTAAGTGGAATAGTGACGATATTTCTAGAAGTATCATTTTAAGGGCTATTAGTCAAAAATCTTATGACTTTTTAAGAGAAAAATAGGCCTACCACTTCCCTTGCCTACTACTTTGAAAAGGTGGATCTCAAAGTTTAAATGCAATCCAGGTATTCTACACAATGTATTGAGTTTAATGTCTAAAAACAATGAAAATCTAACGTCATTGGAAAAGACGTGTGTTTTGAGTTTTGATGAAATACATATAGACAGTAGAATCAGTTATCATGCTGGCCTTGATCAATCAATCATGGGTGAAATCAGCAAAAAAACAGTAAAAGAATTTTAATTAGTATGTAGCACCATAGCATAGATAAGCAATATGAACATAAACATTAAATGATCTTTTATTTTATAAGTATTACACATGTTTTATTAAACTGCAGTATGACATTCAAGTTGTAGTATTTTATTGTAATAAATACAATTAATTTCAATAATGTGTTCAATTTCGTGTTTAGTTTTCAGAAATGTTTCGGAGAATTAAATTTAAAGTATGCTAACATTAGTACACTACAAACGTTTATTACCTACGAATTAGATAGTTTTATTATTACCCTGTCTTCTTCTTACAGAATCTTTAAACTAGTTGTTTACAGTGTACTTATTGCTTTGTGTAGTGTCAATACTAAAACTAAAGAAGAGCGCATCATAAAAATGTTACAGCTTTGCTAAAAAATTGAAATTATTGTAGTAGAGAATACTTATGAGAAGCGTTGGGAATGGAGCAGGTACCAACGTGACGTCATTACAGAGGCAGGGACGGGAACGATTTCCTTTGCGGACTGGTCTAGCCCTTGTATTCTATAGCCCTGGGTTATAAGGACAGTAAAGTCTACAATGGAGACGAAACTGGGTTATACTAGAAGAAGATGCCAACCAAATCCCTTATTTCTAAGAAAGAAAGTGACAGCGCCTGGATTTAAAGCAAGCAAATCCCGCATAACATCCATGGTATGCGGAAATAATAAGGACGCACATAGGCTACCTTTGTTGCTCATAGGCAAATCTAAAAATCCACAATATTTCAAAGGAATAATAAAACTTCCGCTTATCTACAAAAATCCAAAAAACTCGTGGATGGACACTAAAATATTTGTCAAGTTATATGACACTGTATTCATCCCAAAGGTAAAAAATAACATCAGATGGAAACTGTGGACACTGAAAATTGTGTTATTGGTGATTGATAACGCTCCAAATCATCAATCAAACCTTTCACTTGAGAGAGAAGATAGAAAGTTCAAGGAGATTTTCTTGCCACCAAATGTTGCCTCACTCCTTCAACCTATGGACCAGGGGGTGATAAAAGCCTTCAAATGTTACTACAGAAAACCATTGCTTCGTAGTGTCCAACTGGCTAACAAGAAAATAAAACAATCCTTGAAAAGATGCTGTTCACATGGCAGCAGAAGCGTGGGCTAATGTCAAAGAGACTACCCTAAAAAAAGCCTGGAACAAGCTTTGCCCAACAGTTGAATCTGAAACCAGGCCTACCCCTGAAGAATAAAAAAATAAAAAATTAGTTTCAGAAGTGATCAAAGAGTCTTCAGGATTTGAAGAATGCGACCAAGAAAACATCCATGAATGGCTAGAATGTGACAAGGATGATCCTGGCTACGAATTGTTGACAGATGACGACTAACACAGGTCTAAGTGCCTGAAGATGTCGTCGATGAAGATTATGATGACAGCGTCTCAGTTGAAAAAGGTCCGTCCAATGAAGAAGCCTTACAAGGATTTGAGACTGCTATTAAATGGTTGGAACAGCAAGACAAATGTGATGCTAAGCAGCTGCTGTCTTTGAAACGCCTACGAGAATTGGCAGCAAAAAAACGAGTCTCAAAACTTAAGCAAACAAACATGTTCGACTTTTTCTTTTAGGTTAATTTTGAATAGTTTTTATCGCACACAAGCCAGTAAACCAAAAAAAGGTTTATGTACTGTATGTGCAATCCCTATTCATAATACTCTAGTGCATCATTAAAAAGTATTATTTCTACTCCAATTAAGTGTTTTATTTGCGTCCCTCCCATCCCACTACCCTCAACAAACAACTAGACTTTTTCTCCAGAAATGTTCGATTATCCGAACACCCCCTGCACCAATTGTTTCAGATATCGGTGCTCTACTGAAATTTTTAAAATGTATGTACATTTTTTTTTTTTTGTGAAATAAGAAATTGTTTCAATTATTTTTATTCTTCAAAAAAATGGAATACTAGAAAACTACTTTTCTACAGAACGATTACTATTATTAAGGTACTTGTTAAAACCTCCTGCAGGTCTACCAAATAATCTGAATAAAATCCTATACATGTTTAGCAACTGTTTGAAGGGAAGCTCTGTTTACTAGAGAGGTCAATTTCACAATATGATCAAGGAACTTAGAGCCATAACTGGCTTCAAGCGTTGTTCACATAATCAACTAGGGTCAACCAATGATGGACAAGGTGGTTTTACAGTTGTTAATCACCTACTGCCTTGTTTGTGCCTCTAAACATTTTGCTATTTTAAATTTTCACTTTTAATTCATTTTAGCTTTTAATAGGTTTAAAAGATGTGTTCTATGTATTGATAAAAATTAGGTTGTCTGTGAACTGGCACCATCCCTCCCCATCACCTGCAAGTAAGTGGTATTTCTTAGCAAATATATGCTGAATGTTAGTCCATTAACAGCTATAGTAGTCACTATATTGACAATTTTTACATATTTTATTTCCACTCAATCAGTTTTTAGAATTTTGGCTTTCAAACCAAATATATTAAGATGAGACAAATAGAATTTTAAATGAGTAATTATTAGGGACCTGAAAAAATCGCATTTTGCGATAAGTGCGATTTTTTTGCAAAATCCCAGGTTTAATTGCGAAAAACGCGAAATCCACGATTTTTTGCGAAAAAGACGATTTTTTGCAAAATCGGTGATTTATTTTACTAAAATCGTAAATATAGATTGTTTCCAAAACGGCGTAAATACTAACAGTAGCTTATTTCGTTATTATATAGTTTTATTAATGCAATTTTTCATAAAAGAATACAATTTAAGACAGAGGTTATGCTTAGTAGGCCTACTATATTTCGTTTCTGTATACAAAGTTTTAAGACGCTATTTTAACGGATCGGACTGACATGTAAATAGTTTTTTGATTGCATGATAATTGATTGTATACAGATCGCAATCGACTTTAAACATCCTGACAAAAATTAATTTTCATATTGGATTCAAAGCTTTTCTTGTCTCGCGGACAGTAAAAAAAGTCCCGACGGCCAAGCATCATTCGTTTCATTTTTAGTGAGCAGTGAGCTATGATTTCGAATTCCGTTTATTTACAATTAGACGTTAATTTTATGAAGTTATAGTAGAGCGTCGATTTTCAGAACTAATTAGGACTGAGGAACTTCTGACAATCAATTTGTTCGGATAATTAAATTCACTGTGTTTGCTAATGTTCTAATGTCTGGCAGCGTCTGGTCCTGCTGACGCAACAGCTGCCGCTGTTCCGTTGATGAGCGCATACACTCCCTGAAGTCTTGAACTCGGCAGCGTCCAGCTGACGTAACAGCAGCCGCTGTTCCGTTGAACGCATACACTCCCTGAAGTCTACAACACGTTCTACAACTACAACTGGACTATGACTATGCGAGACGCGAGTTAATTTGTGCTTAGTTTTTCATTCGTGATATAGAATTTTGTTGTAAAATGGGTCGAACCAGTATTACGGTATTTGATCGGGCCCAGCAATACAGTAATAATTTATTAATTTAGTCTTTCAGATATTGAGTGAAGTTAGTCAGAATTTTCTTTATTGTATTTATATTATTTTGTATTTATTGACCTGTATTTTATAGCATGAACGTTACATAATACTTTTATGTATATATATATGTTTTTTAAACTCTCTAAATTCTTAGTTTTCTAACTAATTGTTGAATTTTCTGTGGGATGATGATTTAAAAAACTTTTAGTTTGCAATTAAGCTTTTTATATTAATTATGAATGAGTACAAAATGCAGAAGAATAAATGCTATTTTTTTTAAATAGATGCTATTTTCCCAGAAAATAAATGCTATTTTTCCAAAAAATAAATGCTATTTTTTCCAGTCCCTAGTAATTATTCTCCCTCCCCTCAAAATGACAATTAATTGTATGCAACATATTTCAGATTTTTATTCATCCTTACATTTTAATACTTCCAAACTATTTTTCTACATAACTTTTGAAATTATTATTCACGGCAATCGATTAACTAACTTTGCTTCTTCCTTTGTAATAATAACCATTGATACACATTATCTTTGACATCAACGCTTTAGTACTGACAGGCCAGGAATTGCTTCAGATGACGCTTTATAAAAAGTATATACGCTGTGAGGTGGATGGCAAATAGTCCAGGAGCATAATTCACATTTACCCAATCTGTGGGATTTTTGTGAAAGGAAGGTGCTACAATGTGGAATCTCTTTATTATATATGCTACATGATGGTATGATACCGGGTGTTTACCTTCAAATTGCTCCGTTTGGTTTTTATGATGTCATAAATCCAAGATGGCCACCATATATGACATTTATTCATAACATGAAGAATAACTCCTTCCAGACTGCTCATACATAAAATGTGCATAGAATAGTTTTTGTCGTGCTATCGTCCTGCTTTAAGGCTAATGAAGATGGGAATCTTACAGTTTTACGTGGAATCCGAACCACAGTCATTGATGTCTGTCAAAAAACCATTTAGAACCGTTGGCGAGATAAGCGAGCAGGGAGCGGAGCCCTCTAGTCTTTAATTATGCAAGGATACATTTAATAATACAATGAAACATTTTACTAATACACGTACCCTGTTATTGCACAAACATAATTAATTATTGATTGGCATTAATGAACAAATGATAATGACATGACATTGTTCTGTATAAAGCATATATCATACATCATCTAATACATTTTAAGTAGGTCCTAGTAGTAAGTAGTTGTGTAAGATCTTCAAATCTACTATGCATTGGTATAATAAAACCTTATTGCGATTGTAAAGATACCAAAATTCGTATTTATTCTTAAAGCAGTTGGTAAATCATATCAGGGATCATATCATTAGTCATCAGTCCCTGATACTCATAATCATAAAAAAAGGAAACACATAGCCCATTATATTCATATAACATTTCAAAACATTAGTAATAAGATTTCATCATGATATGTAAAAAAAACCCATATAGGCTTAAGTGTAGGACAAAGAATATGTAAAAGGGAGAAAGAAGAAATAATAATGTTAAGGAGGAAGAAGAGGAAGATAGTTGAAAAAGAGAGGAAGAAGAAGGTAATCAATTGTAGAAGAGTTTGTTACTAGCTTTGTTGGAGAGCAGTTGATATTTAGTTTATGGCAGACATTTTTAAAACCTACAACATACATCTGATAAATTGAAACCAGAAGAAATAGTATCAAGTACAGTATAGGCCTATAAAAAAAATTAAAAAAATATAATATCAAAAAAATTTAATATCCACCAAGACATTTTGGGTGAGTCAACTAAATTAGTACCTAATCACAAAACATCAGATCTGCAGACTTCCATTACAAATTCATACCTATTCAAAAGTACCAACCAAATAGCATCACTAACTTCCTCAATCAAAAAAATCAACCAAAGGACAATCTTATTTTAAGCAGAAAGTATTAATTTAAATTCAAAATTGTAATCACCATTAAATCATCTCATACTAATCAATCACCCTTTCATTAGGCTAAGTAAAGAAATTGTTATTAGTAGTTAAGAGTTTTTGTTAAATTGTTGTGTAGGCTATTATAAAATTTTGTGTTACAACTAATGTGATTTATAACCGCTAGCAAGCCGGCAAAGAAAAAAAAAGACTTATAAACATTGTTAAAGCCCGAGATAATATACATATGTACGCAATTTGTATCATTAATTAAATAAATCATTTTCATTGTACCCCTATTTATTGATAAATCGAAGTCACAAATCGAAAAATTCTTATAAGATTAATATTGAAATTAGTAAAACTATAAAATTGGCTTCCAACTAGTGGGGCTTTATAAAAGGAAAATAGTACTATTATAAGATTAAATTATTCTCTTTAGAAGAAATTATCATCAC
Organism: Philaenus spumarius; assembly: GCA_018207615.1. Classification (NCBI taxonomy): domain Eukaryota; kingdom Metazoa; phylum Arthropoda; class Insecta; order Hemiptera; family Aphrophoridae; genus Philaenus; species Philaenus spumarius. The sequence goes on from JAGFPH010006926.1 coordinate 35,296, forward strand.
CATCTAAATCCCCCGATGAATCTTCATGGTTTGCATAGTGATCATAGTTGTCACACATATCTTTGTCTTCTCCACACACACACACACACATATAGTTCAGAGCATTTTAGATTGCAGGCAAAACATTTGCATGGTGGAGCACTCTTTCTTGTTACACAAGAGTACCTAAAGGAGCTGAAGGACTGTCTCTGGAGCACATGGTTGCGTACATATAACAGGAGCATAATGGTCGTTTATCTCTTTCAATTCCCAACCAAAGTTGAATGCAGATATGAGTAGGGCTGATCAGCACGGCACCATTCTATAGTTTGATAACAAACTCTATCAACATATGGTGACAGTGGCGCTCTTGTTGGTGGCAAGTTTTCTCCTTGAGTTTCTTTCTTTGTGAACATCCACCACCTCAGTTCTTCAATGTTTGATAAATTTGTGCCAAGGATATAGACTTGGCTTATGAACTTTTCTATTAAAAGTCTATCCTTATCAAGAAAATTTTCTAAGCTTCCAAGATTACTAACAGCATGTCATCATCTGCTTTACTGAACACTTTCCAAAAAGAGGGGGCTTTCTTTGCCAATGTTTCTGAGGTGTCAGTTCCGGACAATGCACGCAGACCTAGTAATACTGAAGTCTTCTTTGGGCCTACGGAATCAGTTACTTTACTGAAATCCATCATTCTTTAATTTTGACAAACTCCAGTTACAAAAATTGTGTCCAGTGAAAAGAGCTTGGACCACCACAAGGCATAAAAAGACATCTGTGAGTAAATATGAATCTGTGTGGCACCATGACCATAGGCGAATAAGGAATGCAAAATGGTAGTTAATGTGTTCAATAAATCATCTTACGCTTCCTTATACATTCCGTCAACTGGGGCTACTATGTTACAAAATAGTGTAATATCATTTTTTTTATAAATAGTTTGTAAAAGCTATGCAGAACATGTAATAGTTTATTATAAAAGAAATACAATTTAATGTAATTTAATTAACTATTATTTAAATCAATGCACTATTATTACTAATCCCAGCTAAAAAGATTCGTTGATTTATAAATATTTAACAACATATTAGTGTATTCTATTACGTAGGCCTACATAGCAACAACACGTAGCCAGGCAGTGCAATGGTCTGCGGCGATAGTGACCGAAGAGGCAGTTTTGCCGCGTCTTATACCTGGATTTCTGAGAAAACCCTACGCGATAAAAAAAAAATGGTAAAATAATTAACGAAATTTGGTTATTTATCTACAACTCTCCCGCTGACAAAATTTCTCTGACCAAAAAATAAAAATTTTTGCAACAGAACAACTTTTTCATGTCTGTTTTTCAAAAGCAGAACTGATAGTATGTAAAAACAAATTTTTACTAGAATTAATAAAATTATTATTATTTTTTAATTATTACTATCGATATCCTCAGACTCTATAGGCCTACTATATGCATGAAACATTCCAACAATATTCTTCAACTATTACTGTTGATAATGACGGTGTATTTGTCGCGGAGTTTTACCGTGAACTGAGCTTGATGGTCGTAGATTTCAGGCTGTATGTCGGACCAATATGGCGGATTTGGCCTCACTTTTAATGCATGAGATATATTCACTTGTCTTCTCTATTCTATTATGTACTCGCTGGTTTGGTCAGACTCAAGCTGAAAACAGCATTTCTGCTGATATTAATAAGGCCGTTACCACCAAATGGCATTGGGTCTGTTAAATTCTTTACGGCGTTCAAAACTGTAGTTACATGATAATGATGGCGTTCCGACTTTGATGTTGTAAGATGGTGATGATGTAAGGAAGCATATTCTGTCATTCATGTCAAGTCTTTTACTTCTGTTGCTAGCCTTGACAGTTCAGGAGCTATTAAAAAAAAACTTCCCAGTGCACTTATTTTTTGGGTAATATTAACAAGACCTCCGTACCTCCCGCTACCATCATTGCTCTATATTAGCTATATTTACTAAGCTATCATACTTGTATAATTTCTCAAGTCAAGAAATATTTGACAAAATCTTCCAATGAAGCTAGATGTGGCTCCCAATTACCAGTTCTTACAGATCGTATGTAACTCAACATATTTCCAACCATTTCTAAGTATTCAGAGAGTAACTTTAAAGATGGGTTTCTGCTCTCTTTCAGCATTATCAAACTCCTTCATTTTCAACATAATTTTTAAGTTTTTTAGAGCAAAAATAATCTGTGAACTGAATCAACATCTGTAATGTTGCCTGTCTGCAGGGTAGCAATCAACTTTTTGATCTCCCTGTCTATTCATCTTTTATATACCTTCTTCATGGTGGGAAAAAAACAAGTCGGTATAGCAAAATGTGTCATGGAGGAATACTGGCATATAACTCTTAAACGGTAAAAGATATGAAAAAATTGATAAGAACCAAATTTGTTTTTTGCTCAAGCTCAAAAAAAATTTTCTATTCATACTTTGCATATGAGCACTCTGGAAGGAGTTATTCTTCCTATAGTGAATAAATGTCACATATGGCGGCCATCTTGGATTTATGACGTCATAAGAACCAAACAGCGTAAATTGAAATCAAACACCTGGTACCACATCATTATGTAGCATATAATGAAAAGATTCCACATAGTCGCACCTTCCTTTCACAAAAAAATCACAAGGAATACATTATGCTCCTCAACTAATAAGTGCTCCTAGCCAAAAACATATTATGGAATTAGCGATATGCAGTCGAGCGTTATCTTCAAGCAATAAAATTGCTTTGAATTGCAAATTTTTTAGCAAACATGCCATACACAGAAACACATACGAATTGAAAAACCTTAATTTATCAAACAGTGCTGCTAACTTATACGAGAGCTACTCTGCATAGCCAAATGCACATGACAAAATTTAAGTCAAGTTTATAAAGGTATAATTTATTCCTATTTGTCCATAATTTATCAACGTATGAATTGAAAATTAATTTTTGTTAAATTTTAATTTTTGTCCTCACTTTATGTCTATAGAACAAACTAAAGAAGGACAGGAAATAAAATAATACACGGAAAAGCCAATATCAATAGCTGGATTTGAACCAACAATTTTTTAAACCACACCATTTTTTTTTAGCTACCACACCAAGTTAGCTATCACTACTCCGTAAAAAATAAATGTTCAACCCATACTTCTACCAGTAATGTATATCAACAAATTATACCTTAATAAAAATGATTAAGTAGATAATACTTAACCCTTTCCCCGGTATTTTATAATTGACACCAAGTGCCTCATACCAGACTTCTTAAATGGTCAAATTTGTCACTTATATTCAGTTAATGTTCAAACTTCGATAACTAATTAACTACTTATTTCAATATACATGAAATGTTTACCATATCTTAATATTATATTGGTATATACAAAATTTGTATATTTACTTACCTAATGCAGCAATGAAATTTTTTTAAGTCCAAATAAAAAACAAATTGAAAAATAAGTTCATTCACAGTTATAATTTACAAAAATGTTAGGAGACACTTTATACTTGTTAGGCCATAAACTGTCTGTTTTATTTGTGTTCAATTACTACAAAACTACATTTAAAAAATCAAAAAATTAACCATGTATTTTAAATTCTGTCTAGCCATGTTTTACGTGACTCTTGGTTTACAAAAGTTGTGCTACAGATTATTATAAACACAGATCTAAAACCCTAAACAGCTGGAAGAAATAACAAATGATATACAAACTGTACTGTAAAATGTTCTCTGAACACTTTTCTGAAGTTAGTTTTAAAATATTCCAACAGATGGCGTAGTTATACACATTTAAAGTTCTACTACGGATTAGTACGGAAACCCGGGGAGTGTAAAAAATAAATCGCTACGAGTTACTACGGAATACCGGAGAAAGGGTTAATAAAAGCCAAGTAGAAATTGCAAACATGTCAAATAATGTTAAAAACAATAAAAATATTAGGCCTAATCACTTTAACGCAATTAAATTAAAATAGCTTTTACTCAGTAAAATAAGCAAGGTTAAATATTTTGGTAAACATGGTAAAAACTAAGTTTGTTAATTAATTTAATGTACGTAACTGATAAATGGATCACAAACTGTGGTCAAATGAAAAACCTTTGAGGTTCCGAATACACGGACAGAAGCCTAAAAGGAAGGAGTGAAAAAAGTAATGATATTAGTGGATATTGTTGTTTGTTTATTTATTGAGTTTGAGAGTAGGCCTATAAAAGTTATGTTATTTATTAAAATTTCCTGCAGGTAATAATGTCAGTAGTCCAATTTTACTGAACTTTACCAGTTAAAATGCAAATAAAATCTATTACTTACAGCTTATGATAGACAATATTATTTTAACAACACTTATACATTTAAATAATAAAGACAACTTACTTTTACCATCACATGCTACTATTTTTACTCTATCCACTTTGGCAACTTCCTGAACTTCTCGAAACTCCACATCATTCAACATAAATGTCCACACATTATCACAGAACCTATAAGTGTTTAACTTTCCTGCCTGAAAGTGAAAATTGAAATACTGGATTAAATATATAGACAACTTAAAATAATACTTTTAATCTAAGAGTTTAAATTACTCTTGACTTTAAATGCAAATTTTCTTTTAGAAAATGTCTCTTGTTAATTATAAAACAAATTCAATACTTTTTTAATAATAATAACTTTAATAAAACTGCATTCAAAATTTTGGTTAATATTTTATTATTGAATGGATATTATTTGTGAGGGAAAATTATTGGACCTTAGATCTTGTCCTATAACCCAAAAATGCAAAATACAGGGTGATTCTTTAATGCATGGAGGTAATTAGAGGAAGGTCATGAGTCAATATAAAGAAAAAACTTTCCATAAACATGTCTGGAAACACATCTTTTATCAACTATTCACCATTTTGTTTTTGAAAAATCAATCAACAGGAATCATTGTTTACAAAAATGTATGATTTCTTAGTTATTCTCATTTGAAACAGATTATTGGAACAAGTTGATTATTTTTTCAAACTATATTGTTACATTAAATAGTAACGTGCAATATTGTTACACTAAATAGTAATGTGCAATATTGTTATATTAAATAGTAACGTGCGATATTGTTGCATTAAATAGTAATGTGCAATATTGTTACATTAAATAGTAACATGCAATATTGTTACATTAAATAGTAACGTACAATATTGTTACACTAAATAGTAATGTGCACTATTGTTATATTAAATAGTAACGTGCAATATTGTTACATTAAATAGTAACGTGCAATATTGTTATATTAAATAGTAACGTGC
>JAGFPH010006926.1:49349-61045 GCA_018207615.1 Philaenus spumarius
TATTGAAAATACACAAAATAACGCACTTCAAAGTTCTGCTTTTCAACGTATGGTTTGAAACTTCCATTTGACACTCGACATAAAATTATTAATTTCACTGTTACCTGATTACAAGTTATACAAGGTTAAGTTAAAGAAATTAGAACAATCAATTGAGATATTCAAAAATGTATTATGTGGTTAGTTGTACACTCACATAAGTATATTTACATAAAAGCTTGAGAAAAATATATATATTGAATTGGTGGTTTTACCTGGTATTCAAGTCGCCATTTTTCCTACTTGGAGATAATTGATTTGATGGTTATGGCTATTTGGTGAATTGAGTTTAACTCATTTGATGATTGAATACGGCACTGTGCATTAGTTAAAAGCCAAGTGAACTGAGAGAACATTGAACTTCAAGTATCTTTTTTGAGGTTGGTCGCCTGTTCGGTTTAGTTGAATGTTCGATTGTTTTGACGCAGCACTTTGGATTAAGATTTATTGCTTTCAAGATGATTATGATTATCTACATTTGAACTCAAGATGGCGTAAACGTACTAGAAATTTGATTTCAAAATATTGATGTCGCGAAGTTTAAATAATGTAACAGTACTGATTCTAAAATTAAGAGATGCACTAAAACCTTTTTTAACCATTATAAAGGAAGGAAATCTAAATTTTTGATATTTAAGATATAATTTTTTTAAAGTTTGAGTTAAAATAACTTTTGTAATATTCAACTTGAGGCAATATCCTTTTTTATCAAAAGAGTTTAACTAAATAAGTCAGTTTAACCCTCTAACTGTCAGACCACTCAAATTGAGTGGTCTCAACGCCCTGCCGTAGTGAATTGTGTAGTCTGTGACAACTCAACTTGACTTGAATATTTCACCAACTAAAAATCATCTAATCGCAATAAATCAAAAACCGTTGGAAATGAAATGATCTAAACTTTAATTTTTGCATTTACAAGTTTTTTTCTAAAACTTATATTTACATACGTAATCATTGTTGCAGTTTTTGAGTTTTCTAAAAGCCAATGTCGCACGAATTTTAATGCGCCGAAACTACCTTTAATTCCCGTTTCTATGACTCTCCCTACAGCCCGGCCGTTATTTTTTCTGAGTTATATCTGTATACTGAAGGATTCATCACACTTTTACCTATCTGAAACTGCCATCCAATCAAAAATCGGACAAATACAGTAGTTCTAAAGTTGTGGGGTGTTTTGTAGTCCCTTGCAATTGGTCAGATTTCAACCAATAAAACAGCACATTTTGCGTTCGAGATATCTCTTATAATTCGAATTATTTCAATAGACTTTTTTATATCTATTTATAGACCAAAGTTCAATCTTTCGTTTGTTGTAGAGCAAACTATATTTGACTGGTTAGATGTTATTCAAACAGCAGTTGAAAGTTCATATTTGCACAGAATTCATACTACCGCTGGAGTTTGCAAAACAAGGCTGTTTCCATTGTCTTCAACAGTCATATTTTGAATTTCCTTTGTCCGCACGAGGTTTTATTTGTTTCATCTCACTTTTGTAATTCAATTCATTCTAAGTAAAACACTTTTATGATAAAGTAATATACAAGCATACAGTTCAATTCTTTGATTTATTCGCTACACTTTGTTATAATAATATTTTGTTTTTGGGAAAAGCATATATTAGGAAATTACATTTTAAACCAGGCGGTTTTGTTAGCAATCGTATATTTGGAACATAAAAATAAAAACTGGCGTTTTTACGAAACTTTTTTACGTTTACGAAAAAATTACAAAAAATGTTTACTACTTGTTATGTAGGCCTAAAGTTGAACTTTTTACTTTTGTGACTGAAAATTTTTTGCTTCTTGAGCTAATAACTTTAACAATTTTACATCAATAAATTTTGTAATTACATAGGCCTATATGGATTTTTTGAACCTTTCTCTACAAAAAAGTTACAGAACACTTTTGGATTGGTATACAATTACTATAGTTGGCGAATTTTTGAAAATATGCTTGCACACGCACCGAAATGACTTGGCGTTGCAAAACATTAACATTAACAGTTGTAGGGTTAAAACACTTGTTTTATGACTTTTAAATTCTCCAGATTTCTTTTCACATTGTAATCCAAGATCTTTCAACTCTTATCCATTAAAGCTCTTATAATGTCTTCTGCTCTCTGCTATGTATACAATTTAAAAAAAGCTCAGATTTACAAGTTATCAAACAAGTCACAACAATGAGAACTGTTTGGCTGGTTACTGAGCAGATAATGTGAACGACCGATAGTGCCAAAACTAAGTGACTTGATAGTTTGAAATATACATAACCACACAATAAGCTCTAATGCTCAAAGTCCAATCCCACTTTGTGTTAAGACTCCTTCACACCAAGCCACTAACAAGCGCTTCCGTTGACTAAAGCTAGAAATATATGGAAGGTTTTACACACAGCCACTAAATTAGAAACACCGCTGACTGTTACAGAATTTGCCTTCGCCACAGATCGTGGCATTAAAAGAAGCGCTGCTGCTGTCGAAACATAGTTTTAAATGGTAGGTTTCACACGTCACCACTATTCCCAACCATTTTAGTGAAAGTGGCTCTTAGAAAAGCTGCTGTTATGGCCACCGGTAAAGCACACAGACTTTTGTAGAGCTACTGAAATTTAGCATGGCAACAAAAAGCGCCACAATGGGTGTGGAAGCGCCACAACGGATGTAGAAGTGATACAATGGACGTAGAAGCGCCACAATGCCAGCTACTGAGAAGCGCTACTAAAGTGGCTACAAGTGAAGGGAGAACCAACCACTGAGAAGCACTGCTAAGTGGTTTCGTATGAAGGCGGCCGCCTTAAAGAAATCTACAAGCTGGTTAACCTAAAGGAGGACACGCTATAGTAGCTTTTCCTTTCATATTGAAGTAATTACTTTGCAAACAATGTTTATTACATTAGTTTTTGTGTTATCTAGGAAAAAAAAATTTACAGTTAAATCGGAAGGGTTTGGTAAACAAAAGAAAACCATAATCTTATTACCGAATTTCCATAAGAAAGATAAGCTACTACAGTGACCCTTATAGTAAGACCTAAATTCGGGAGTAGTAAATGAGCACCGATCATGGTCCCCAGAACACGTTTTGGGGTGTCATTAGAAATTGTATATACATATATATATGTGTTCACACTCTTAACAGCCACATTTTAAGCCAAATTTGGTATACATGTTGGTTGTCTATGTCACTCACGAGTTCGTTGGCCGAGAAAGTCCAATAACCGAAAGCACATTGTTTGAGTGGAAATAACTATGTATTTGGATTTTTCGTACAAGAATGAAACTTGTTTGGGGCTTCATCTAAAAAATAAATGCAGGATATTATTCTGCACATTTTGTTTTTTTATACGACCTTATAGCTTGCTTGGTTTCCCCAAAATCAATCAAAACGTAAAATACCCGGTTCAAATCGACGTAGGGGCCGACAACCATCTTCTGATCTGAGGTCGACGGCCGAGTTTGTCTGTTGTGGGCGAAGGGAAGCAGTCCATAACCCAAAGTGCAATCTTGCAAAGCTAGTTTTTCCGCTATGAGTGAGTCGAAGCTGGAGGCTTAGGTGCAAACAAATTCTACTAATATATTTCTTACATAGAGGCAGATATTGAGCGCCTTCGTGAGTAGATCGATTTCCAAAATAGTTGGTTGAAACCTTAATACATAATATATAAACTTAATTTATGAAATTCGCTCAACTCACATCAGCTGTGTGGTTGAATTATTTAAATTAATGCAACTTAGTTCTCAAAATTTGAAAAAGTTAATTTTTTTAAATCATGAAATTAAAACTGTGGTGGTTTTGTTCTATTTACGAAATATGTATTTTTTTCAAACCAGGTTTTTGGTGGTGTGACCAAAATTCCATCTTATTAGCCGAATGTTTGAAGAAAATAAGAGCTATTACAATCGGCCCAACTTGAAAACGGTTGGTCGGAGAAGGGTAAAACTTCGTTTCTATCCATTTCAGACCATTACTACTATCTCCGAAAAAATAAAGTTTTATTAAATATACGCTATTTTGTAATGAACACTGAGGTAATTTTATACACAGAAAAAAATAGAAACTTACTTATTAAAGAAATCATAAATAGCTTTTTATTTAATTACACTGCAACGTTTACAAGCTGCAATGTCGCGCCAGGGGGATACGGCAGTGCCGGGAAAAGTTTGTTTCGATGTTATTTTTTATATACAGTAGAACTTGGATAATTCGAAATCACCGTCAATTCGAAGTTTCAGTTTGTTCCCTTGAACTTTATATGATATTAATGTAAAAAAATTATGAAGTTTTTTTTCAACACTAAAAATAAAACCTTGTGCTATGAAAGGGATCGCTGGATAAATAGGTCACTGTCTGGTAGAAAGGGGGCTGGACATAGGGGGCAGGACTTACGGTTTGTACACGTATTGTAATTATTCTAGACACGGTACCGGTTTCCAAGAATTCTCTAGGTACCGATACTGTAGTTTGTCCTTGATGCTCTGCCCAATCTCAGTCTGTTGTTAAATCTCGACAAAACCTTTTGTAAACAGAACAATCACATTGTTTATTGATACTTGTACTGCGCACAACTCTTTCCCACTTATATGAACTATAATACGGTTATTCCCCTCCCCCCGAACATGACTTTAGTTGTACAGCCAATGGATCAGGGTATTACTTAAAATGTTAAGCATTTATACCGGCGACTTATTGTACAAACGCTCTTGACAGATTCATTGGAAAATAAAAATTTAATGATCGTTATCCTTCAAGCAGCAAGAATGTGTCATAATGCATGGTCACATTCAATGCTATTTGTGGCTCGAATTACACGGAACCTCGGATTATCGAGACTCGAATTACCGGGACTCTACTATATATATGATTTATTCCCGGATTGATAAGTGGTAGTAAATATGCTTCAAAATTGCTGATTTTTTGGTGAAAAAATCCTAGAAGGATTCTTCAGATACATTTTGTTTTTGTTTTTCAATCTGATTCAAAATGGCGGAGTTATACCGATAATCGCTTTTGGGTAGGGATTTAAGGAGTATATAAGTATATGGGTTATTCCAAAGTGGTAGTAAATATGCTTCAAAATTTCTCAACTTTTAGTGAAAGGGTCCTTGTAGGAATTCTCAGATACTGATTTTTTATTTTTCGATTCGACACAAAATGACGGCCTATTTGATTCAAACCAAAATTACAAGGTTAGAGGGAGGAAATTGCATTATTTCTCCCACTCATAAGCCCGAGTACAATTTGTGAGCTATATCATTCGAAAGGTAATTAAATTTACTACAATCCTATGGAAATTTATAGTCCTATGGGGTATAGTCCCCGGAACAAGGAACAAAATTGATAGGAAGCTCCCGATAAATGATTTTTCCATTATCAATGTAAGGTAATTACACCATTTTATACCTTTCACAAGCCCGAGTACAAAATTCACTAACCAAAATTGAACGAGACAATAATTCCATCTTATTTCATTGAAGTTTTCATTGATAGTTATCAAATAGTTCACTTTTAGAGCACACTATTAACTTCTGAGAATAAACACAGTCTGAATACTTGTTTGAAAAGTAAGATTTTAAACCATCTAAAAATATACATACAATTTGTATTTATAAGTTAGCCTTTTAGCTGTTCATGTAGTGTAGGCACATAACTGTCCCATTGAGCTTGGAAGACGTTTCCAGCAATAGGATTTCCCAATTTATACTTTGCCGCAAACTTTTTAACTGAAAACTTTCCTCTTCCTTTTCCAGACCTGAAAGAATAAATTTTACAAATATTTAATGTATTATATAACTTTAATCTGCCATTAAGGAAGTGTCATGAAAACTAAGTTCATGTCTAGGATATCTTCCTTTATGTGGAACAAACCACCTTCTGAGGTCTTCTAGCCATAGTTTTGTATCTCGTGAAACTCCATCCCAAGTATTGCATCCTCTCCTCTGTGTTTCATATTATTATTAATAATATGATTTCATATGCAATCTTTACTATATTTATAAATTTACTAGCTGTTGTACCCGTTCTTCGTACAGGAATAATTCATGGTGTAGGCAGAAGTATAATACAATCAGTCCGATTGGTAAATGTTAACAATTTGTATATTTAGGTGGCTCTTCAAGAGTGGTCGAGAATTGTCAAAAACGCTCTAAGATGCACCATTTTCGAGATATTGAAGTTTTATGTGAAAAAATAATGTAAAAGTTCAAAATCATTACAATATAATCAAAGCCAACGGAGTAACGTGTTTGTTGAATTAAAAAAATATATATTTATTGAACCGTCACTCACTTATTTTACCCGATTTATGAAAGTCAATATTCGATTTGGGGGAGAGGTACAGGGACATACCAATTACCGTTGTATAGCCTGTACCTGGCAAAGATGGTATTTCCTAAAGAGGGGTCGAGAATCATCAAACATGCTCTAGGACGCAGCGTTTTCGAGAAAATTATGATTTTTATGAAAAAACAATGAAAAAGCTCCAAATCATTGCAATATAATTGAAGCCGACGGAGTAACGTATTTGTTGCATTCAAAGAATGTATATATATTGAACCGTCACTCACTTATTTTACCCAATTTATAAAAGTCAAAATACTATTGGGGGGGGGGGATTGAGAGCCCCCAAGTAAGTGCACATCCAATTTACCGTTGTATCATCCGTAACTAGCAAAGATGGGTCGAGAATTGTCAAAAATGCTAGGACACGCACCGTTTTCGAGATATTGACGGTTTTTGTGAAAAATAATTAAAAAGTTCCAAATTATTGTAATATAACTAAGCTGACGGAATAAAGTGTTTTTTGCATTAAAAAACATGTTTTGACCCGTCACTCACTTATTTTACCCAATTTGAAGAAGTCAAAGTTCGACTTGGGAGAGAGATCCCCCAGGGGCATATACACTTTACCGTTGTATAGATAACTGGCAAAGACGGTGGTTCCTAAAGAGGGATTGAGAATCATCAAAAATGTTCTAGAAGGCACTGATTTCGTGATTTTTGTGAAAAAACAATGAAAAAGCTTAAAATCATTGCAATATAATCAAAGCCAACGGAATATAACATGTTTTGTGCATTAAAAAACATTTATTTTGTCCCATCACTCACTTATTTTACCCAATTTGTAGAAGTCAAAATTCGACTTGGGGGGAGAGCCCCCAGGGGCGTATACACTTTACCGTTGAATAACCTATAACTGGCAAAGATGGTGCCTTCTAAAGAGAGGTCGAGAATTGTTAAAAATGCTCTAGGACGCAACGTTTTCGAGATATTGACGATTTTTGTGAAATATAATGAAAAAGCTCCAAATTGCAATATAATCGAAGCAGACGGAACACTACAAAATGGAAATATGGTTTGAAATAAGTGTACAAATTATCAGCTCTCTAGCTTTCATGGTAGTAGAATAATTGATTTTTATTGTTTTATGGTTATCACATTTTTACTCCTCAGAAAAGCACTACAAAATACAAATATTGTTTACTTTTTATATGTATCTTGTAAGAAATAAATGTAGGTACCAATTTCCAGCTCTCTAGCTTTGTGGTAAGTATAATAATTAATTTGTATTGTTTTAGGGGTTGTTATCTCATTTTTATCCCTAAGCAGCTTGTGAATAATAGTAAATATGGTTTACATTTTAGATGTATCTTGTAAGAAATAAATGTACCAATTTCCAGCTCTCCAGCTTTAATGGTAGTAGAATAATTAATTTGTATTGTTTTAGGGGTTGTTATCACAATTTCACCCCTTAGCAGCACAGTATGAAATGCAAATTTGGTTTACATTTTATATCTTATAAGAAATAAATGGTCCAACTTCCAGCTTTTTAGCTTTATGGGAAGTATAATAATTAATTTGTATTGTTTTAGGGGGTGTTATCTCAATTTCACCCCTTAGAAGCTCAGTATAAAATACAAATAAAGTTTACTTTGTATATATAGCTTGTAAGAAATAAATGTACAAATTTCCTGCTCTCTAGTCTTAATGGATTTATAATAATAAAAATTTATTGTTTTAGGGGTTGTTTCAACCCTTAAATCAAAATGATTTATAGCCTATGTCTCATTCCAGGTCATGATCTGCCAAATTTCATTCAAATCCATCCAGTACTTTTTGCACGATTGACAGTCAAACATCCAAACAGATAAACAGACAAACTTTCACATTTATAATATTAGTAGGATTAACAAATAACTATTAGTTATGTTTTAAAATTGACAAATAGAAGTCAGACATTGCAGTAAAAAATAAGACAAAAAAATTAATTAAGTATTATTTAAATACTGTATATTTGAAAACATTACAAAAGTCATGTAGCTTAAAAAAAATTATCACAAAAATAGTCAAGTCTAAAATGTGTAATAATACTCTGGATCTATAAGTATAGCAATACACAATTTATAAATGCTTGAAATAGGATTAGACTTTCATGAAATACATTTTAAAACACTGTGCATGCTTTCACAAAAAAAATCAATTATTGTTACATGAACAATAATTATTATTCTTGGATTTTGGGACTTATAAGTATGACAATGCACACTTTTAAGTCTAAGAAGTAAGTGCAGGCTTGTATAAAGTATTTTATAATTTGAAATACAGTAATTTATAATGATTCTTAACTTTAAAAAAATGTGTAGTCGTACTTATATATATACAGTAGAGCGTTGATAATCCGAACAAACGTCAATAATGCGAAACGTCAAAAATCCGAACGCGTTCTGAGGCAGTCCCTGCAAACATTTCGTTTTCGTTTTGGCAAATTCCAATTATTGCGTCGTTAAAAATTTCACAAAAATCTTCATCGCTGTTTGACATTACTATCTCTTTTTAAACACTTCTTAATACCTCCTCTCACAACAGACTGGCTGTCAGTATTTTTACTGTCATGCTAATAAGCTGCTTTAGCGCTAGCAGTAAACATGCAGAAAGTTCATTCATTTCTCTTTGCGTGATCATTATAACAGTGTGTCGTACATACAGTAGTATACTATACAGTATTTTTTTTATTTTTCGTTTGTGTTAACTATAATGTACAAGTGAACTTTTAATTATGTACTGTACTGTATTTGAGAGTTACAAGTGTAATCATGTTGGCCCTACTGTGTACGTGCAGGTTCTTCTAAATTAAAATATGTAAGTCGTCTTACATACTGAATTGTAATTACATTACTGCTTGTACTGAATAGCCACTTTAATCGATTAAAGCATAAATGGCATTTTATTGGTTGTTTTAAAAAATCCAAACAAATTGATAATCCGAACCCCCCTCGGTCCCAATTAGTTCGGATTTTTGACGCTCTACTGTACATATAGATTCAGAATATGGGAATGATAATCAACTTGTTTGTGTAGCCCTTCATTATTTCAAATTATAAAATACTTTAGAAGGATTAGGCTCTCCTCAAACATTTATAATCTTACTAGTGGACCTGGCAATGCTTGGCTATTGCTTGATTTAATTTTAAGAGTGGTTATCCCATGTCATCCCTTTGACTTAAGTAATCGAATTGCAAATGTTTTTTTTATATCAATTAAGAATAATTCGACCACGCAGCTGGACCGCTGACGTGAGTTGAGCAAATTTCCAAAATTAAGTTTATATTCCTATGTTTTAGGATTTCAACCAACAATTTGGGAAATAGGTCTATTCACGAAGGCGATGAACAGCTGTCTGCGTGTACACAATATATTAGTAGAATTTGTTTGCGCCTAGTGGCCTCGCGAGTTTGCACCACTTGGCTTCGAACCGGGTACTTTTATGGTATTTTACGTTTTAATCGATTTTGAGGGAACCAAGCAAGCTATAAGGTCGCGTAAAAAATAAAAATGTGCAGAATAATATCCTACATTTATATTTTAATAAAAACCTGTAAAAAAATGTAAAAATGTAAAAAAATAGTTACTTTCGGTCAAAAAACGTACTTCCGGTTGTTGAATTTTTTTGGCTTACGAACTTGTCCGAGTGACATAGACAACCAACACGTGTACCAAATTTAGACACACACACACATATATATATATATATATATATGAATTTTAATGACACCCCAAAACGTGTTCTGGAGACCATGATCGGTGCTCATTTGCTACTCCCGACCTTGGGTCTCACCATAAGGGCCACTGCAATAGCTCATTTTTCCTATGGAAATTCGCTAATAATGCTAATAATATTAAATAATTCTAAATTTATAGTTTGTAGGAATTTAGTGCAATTTGTTTTTATTGTATAAGGGTAGCTACCCTTTTTAAATCTTTTTGTTAGGTAGTGACCATATTCTTTACTCTCTAAAAAATCCTGGTACTTATATGTGTAAATTGTGCAATTTTAGTAAAATTAGCTTAATAGTTTTGAGAGTGTAAAAAAAGTAAGTGCATTATTATTTAACTAGCAAAAAAAGCCTCCCGAGGTCGGCTGAAAAATGTCCTGGGGCAAAATGAATCTCCAGAAGTAGGTATCAATCCTACCATAAAAAAAAAATAAAAAATTCCATCATTTTCTTTAATTTAAAAGAAAACGCACTAAATTCAGAAATAGGTATCTAAATAGAGTTTTAAAATAAAATCAAACTAAAAAAGAGTCCTTATAAATAAACTGATGAAATAAAAATGACAATTCTTATTTTGTTGATAATAATTACATTTAAAATAAACAGCATGAAAATCGGTTGCATAGATTTCCAGAAATAGGCCTAAATAGGGTTTTAATCTAGAACCAAAAAACCTCAAAAAGCATCCTTATAAGTATTAGGATGAAGTACAAATTGCTTTTCATAACTTTTTAATAATAATAACAATATTATCTTTTTATTTCAAATAGACAGAACTAAAATGGACCCGGTAGATCTTCCTAAATATGTAGTATAAGTGTTTTAATGTAGAACCAAAAAAACCTTAAAAAGTTCATTTAAAAGTATACTGACGAAATACAAATTACTTTTCATAACATGTTGATAATAAAGACAATATTCCCTTTTACTTTAAACACCACTAACATTGGCCAGATAGAACTCCAGAAATTGGTATATTATCAAAAGGGTTAACCTAAAACCATCAAAACTCAAAAAATACCCTTTTCAATAGAACCATACAATAATATTGACATTTCATATTTTTTTAACATTTATGTCAACATTTTCTTTTATTTAAAACAAAACACATTAAAATCGACCAGGTAGATCTCCAGAAATATATATCAATAGGGTTTTAACCTAAACACAAAAATTTTAAAAACAGGCAGTCATGGGACTGCCGTCAGAAGTGAAAACATTTTAGCTTCATATAGTTAACTTTATTTTCGAGTTATTAAGAAGTATTTTTTTAATCAATGTATTAATGTTGTAATGAGATATTAAATAATTGCGGAGATGTGACGGAGCCTTAAATAATTGTGGAGATAGAGCCTTAAATAATAGCGGAGATGCTATGGATCCTTAAATAATTGCGGAGAGGCGACGGTAACTTAAATAAATGCGGTGATGCAACTGTGTTTTCAATAATATAGGAGATGTTACGTACCCTTCAATATTTGCCGATGCGATAGAGCCTTAAATAATTGCAGATATGCGACGGATCCTTACATAATTGTGGAGATTCAATGAAGCCTTAAATAATTGCGGGAATGCGTTTTATTTGTGTCTTAAATAATTGCGAAGATGCTAC
>JAGFPH010006927.1:9231-21133 GCA_018207615.1 Philaenus spumarius
GGATCAAAGTTATTAAATCACGATTTCTTCAAAACTACAGAACGGATAGAAATGAAATTTTGTATGTAGCTTCCTCTAGGGCCATAGGCGCACGCTAAGAAAGGGTTTAAAAAATTTGAAATTTTAGGAGGGTTTGGGGGGATCAAAGTTACTAAAATCATAATTTCAGATCTTTTATTATTATGACAATCGTGCTTTTATTATTTGAGATCTATACATATAAAAGCCAAATACCACTCACTGTCTGAACACTTAAAAAGAATACAATTACGTTAAAAAGACTGAAAATACCATCCACCACGGGCAACGCCATACGGGTCAGCTAGTGTTAGTATAGATTACTTTTTTTAAATTACCACAATAGAAAAATTTAAAAGAAAATAATTCAGGATAAATGAACTCAAACTCAAACTATAAATTAATCTTTTATCATTTGAATCTGTAGAGAAAGATCACCACCAAGGACTACTTAAAAGTTCTCGTTAAAATCGGCTTAAATAATAATAAAAAATAAATAAAAAAAATAGATGCAAACTAGCAAAGCTAGAACCTGGGCAGGAACTGAGGTGCAAACAAACTCTATTAATATAGTTCACACATGAAGGCACCTATTAATCGGCTTCGTGAGTAGAACAAGTTCCAAAATAGTTGGTTGAAACACTCAAATTTCGCTAGAAATTCGCTCAACTCAGCGGTTCAGCTGCGTGATCAAATTGTAAACATGTCATTACTTAAAAGTTTTATGCAAGTTTTAATCTATTTTAAGTTTAAACTTACGCCATTTCTACAAATCCTTTTTAAAATAATCAATACAATTTTAAGTGTCCAGTCGGCAAAACATATTTTAGTGTCCAACAACTATTCAAATTTTAAAAAAACGCATTACCATTGTAAGTGTGATATCGCTTCTAAAACAGTTTTTAAACATTTTTTTTAAATTACGTGATACTAATATCTCTGTATTTCCCTTGCAGGAAAACCCCGGAGCGAGAAATCACAAACCCTCCAGTGATTTCGCAGCGATTCTGAACGCCCAACACTTCATCGACAAAACCAAAATGATCCGAGATTTTTACCTCACGAAACCGAGCGCCGTCGTCATCACCGCCCCGCCCAAATTCGGCAAAACCACCAACATGGACATGGTCCGGCGGTTTTTCCAAATCCAAGCGGACAGCGACGGCGCGCCGCTCGCCGCAAACGAGACGCACAATTTCAAACTGTTTTCAAGAGGCTACAAAACTCGACGCAACAATCGAGTGTTCTTGGAAATAAAGAAACCGAAATATTCGCAATTTTTCAGCCAACATTTTGCCAAGTATCCGGTGATTCTTTTAGACTTTAAGTTGCTGAGTAGCGACTCTTTTGACAGGTTTCTGGACAGTTTTAGAGTTTTGGTTGCGAACGCTTTCACTCAACATGGATATCTGTTGAACAGTAGTTTGGTTAGTGAAATTGATAAAGATAAATTCAGAAAGTTTCAAGATATCGAACAAATTACGAAGTTACACCCGATATACCTGCAGGGCAGTTTAAAGTTTTTAACGTCAATTTTATTCACACATTTCGATAACGAAGTGATGGTATTCATAGACAACTACGACGAACCTTTAGTAAGAACAATATTTGAAGCCGGATCCGATCTAATCGAAATCGATAAATACATTCGTAAGTGCGTTTCAAATCTGATAATATCCAACCCGCTCGTTGTGAAAGCCCTTTTGAACGCTCGCGTGTGGTTAACACCTGCCCTATCGAAAGATGCGAACATTTTGACGCATTTTAATTTTACAGAAAAACACGCTTTCAATCAATACTACGGTATTACAGAAGAAGAAATGAATCGCGTGGCTAGAAGATGTAAAATGGGAAATAAAATGCCCAACATTACCGAATGGTACGGAGGCTATAGAATCGTGCACAGCCATCTTAGAGTGTACAACATGTATTCTGTAGTCAAGTATTTGCAGTCTGAACTCTTACAGCACTACTGGGTGCGAACAGAAAGTGTTCTTGTATCGCGTTTAGAGAGAGTGCTGTTGAATTTCGAAGTTCGCAAAGTTGTCGAAAAACTCGTCTACAATCAAACCGTGAAGTTATCGCCGTTCAAAATGTCGTTGCACAATATCATCCAGGTAAAACATATGGTAAACAATCCCAAACACGACGGTTTGAGTCATGCTGACGTAGTTTTGTTTATAAACTTTATGTTTGACATGGGGTATCTGTCGGTGAAGAAGATCAAACGTTCAGCCTTGGTGTTGAGGATCCCCAATCAAGAGATCAGAAGTGAAATAAGTCGGGTGTATTTGAAAAAGTATTATACAGAGACTCAAATTACCTAATCTGGATGTATATTCTGTCAGTGATGTGATGTTTCGGAAAATCTTCGTCATCACTAAGTAACTGTTTGGTTATATCGTGTAGGAGTGAGATGGAGAATAGTCTGGCGTATCTGCTTCCAACATCGGTTGATCATAACGTTTTCCACTACCAACAAATTCCAAGGGACTCTTCAGAATTGTTTAAAATGTGTATACGAAAATGGGTTGTAACAGATATAGAAGAGATCCGGTCTTTTTCCACCCTGTGTGTAGTTTTATGTCAAGGTTTTATGGTTTGCTTTATTACCTGTACCCAAACCCAACATTGTACTGGTGAAAACATGTGGAAATTTATCTCAAATACAAACTAATAATATTCAAGCTTCGTAAAAAATAATCAAACTTGTTGTAACCACTCCTAGATGATGCTGATGATGGTACATTTACTTGTACATATATTTGTAGAGCTAGTAAAGTAACTAATGTGTTTTGAAGGCAAGCGTTAGCCGAGTTGATAGCGTGGTATCTTATTGATCAGAAGATACTGTGTTCGAATCTCGGCTAGAGACTTGGTAGCTTTTCATATATGTGGTTTGAGGGTATGAGGGCGGAAGTAAAGCAAACGGTGGTTGGCTCACTTCCAAGCTGATATGACTGGTTGCCTAGTCTCCGGCTTGGGATGTTTTACATAACTTTACTACAGTATATATTATGAATAAATCAAATATATTTACAAAATGTATATTACCGAATTTACATAGGAAAGATGAGTTGTCTCTTTTGTGAGACCTGTGGTCAATGAGCATAGATCGTAGTATCCAGAAAATGTTTTGGAGAGTCATTAAAAATATTATATTTTACGTTGTTTGTTATGACATACATAGTACACGCGTTAGTTTTCTAAGTCACTTAGACGAGTATGTTAGTAAAAACTCCACCAACCGTTGTCCAAAAAGATTCATTCAAGTACGAAAAACGCAACAAATTGTTACTTCAGGACAAAATACGTGCTTACAGTTGTTTTAACCAACGTGTGTACCAAATTCTTACCAAATCATACGTAAATTGGGGCCATTAGAGTGCGAAAACATATATATAATTTTTAGTAACACCCCAAAACGTGTTCTGGGGACCACGTTCGGTGCTCATTGACCACTCCCGACTTAGGTATCACCATAAGGGTCACTTAAATATCTCATCTTTTGTATGATAATGTACTTATAAAATAACTCGCCTTAGCGAGCAAAGATATTTTTAACATTTATTTAGTAAAGATGTAATAAAATTTATTTGATAAAAGATTCTTGTAGTATCTAAACCAGATTGCATGTTATCTATAGGTATATAAAATCCAATATATATCTGTCTTCTGTTTGTCCTTTATGCGTTACCAAACCGTCCATCCGATTGCTTTGAAATTTTGCATATTAACACAGGTTAACCCTGGGAAGATTTTAGGGCATTTACCAAAGACCTAGGACATTAGGGCTGTGTCCCACTGGACTTCAAAGTTTCAACGTTAATCTTATGGAAGAAATATTTTTTTTATTTTATCAGGAGCACAAAAACAGCTGTTCGTATAAAAAGCATACCAGCACGTCATGTCTGTTTTTTTTTAACATCCTGCTGTTTTGCACTTAAGGCTAATGAAGACGGGACCTACAGTTTTACGTGGAATCCGAACCACAGCCAACGATGTCTGTTAAGAAACCATTTAGAAAATTATCCGGGGTCAATGGAAATTGAACCCGGACCTTTTCCATTGATGGTTGCCATTACGATTGATAAAGCATTGACGCCTTAACAATCACGGCCACCGTGGCTCACGTCATGTCTGTTTACATTCATTACCATAGCAACATTACTTAGCAAATTTGAAGAGTATTAGTTTTTTGAGGTTACATTGACAAAGTAAAAACAAACACAAACAAAAATCAACGAAAAATGCTTACTATATTTTAATTCAATACAAAAATTGGTTGTTACATACCTATTATATATAAAACAGATGATTTGGATCAAAAACTGAACATAATTTTGAATGGTTAACTATCTTGAAATCGCAGCAACGCGCAACGGGTAATCTACTAATTAATAAAGAAGAGTTATTTCTATACTATGATTAGCTTTTGGGTTTTAATCCTATATCTTATTCTGTGTTAAATTTTTATGTTTATACCGTAAGTTCACTAAATTTTTAAGTAATGCCATAATTAATTAATTTAACTTACAGTATATTATTGCCTGTGCAATGTTGGAATATTTAAGTAATATTTCCTCGTTTTTATAACAAGATTTTTAGGTGGTTTTAAGTGGCTAAAAATAGTTATTTTATTTTATTTATTTACATCCTGGTTGGCTTTCTCTCTGTATAAAAATGTATGTTTGTTTCTTTGTCCACTATAGACTCAGAAACTATTCGACCAATTTCACTGTTTATCCATATAATTTGCTATAAATGTTTAAACGTTACAATAACTACAGTCTAAGGGTTTGAAATGGGACTTGCTACCCCCTATAAAATAAATTTAAATTAAACTAACTGCCTACAAGCTATTTAAGTAAAATTATGTAATATTATTTTTAAGGGATATAAAAAAGCTATTTGGACTTTGATTACTTAAGTCAAAGGGATGAATAACTGTATTAAATAATAATAACTACCCTTAAAATTAAATAGTAATCCATACATTACTTTTTCTATATTCTCAAAAACTAATGTTACTAAAATTTCATAACTTACAGGTATTAGTACCAAGATATTTTTGATCACATGATAACTACAAACAACTATATTTATACGGGGTAGCTACCCCTATACAATATAAGTAAATTACACTAAATTAAACAAACTATAAAGCTAAAACTCTTTATTATTCTTCTTTATTCATATATAACAAACATTTGAAATTCAATAATTTAAGTCAAAGGGATGAAATGGGATAACTACCCTTAAAATTCAACGAAGTGATTGCAAAACATTTCCTGGTTCACTAGAATCTTTTATAAAAGATAACATCTTATAAAATAAAATTATAACATAGAAATATTTTAAACTGATCATACATGCTACACACATCGTTGTGACGTGTTTTACGTTTACGCAGACGACAGCTTAAGGGTCTGCTCTAGTAAACGAGAAAGCAACCGGAAACGCAACCGCTTCTCACTGTATCCCAATCTAAACAGTGCAATTTCTTGAAGCTGAACGCTTTGACATTGCCTAATTTCAAACCATTTTATAAGTCTATCTTTTGTAATTGAGTGTTGAAAAAAAAACACTGAATATTCTTTATAAAATTTCGGATCCGGCTTGAAAATTATTTTTCATTAGTAATTTTGTATTGTGTTAGGAAAAAATTCAAACTTTGTACTTACAAAATGTCAATTACATAACAAATCAAAAGCATTTAAAAAAATGTAAATTGCAAGACGGATGCGTATTGTGACTGCGCTTGAAATGAGACCTTGCAAACAATTTTATGATAAAAAGTAAACGAAATAAATGGTTTGAAATTTAACATTGTTCTTATGGGATAAAAATCCAAGATGGCCGCCACTACAGCAGACCCTTAAGTCTTGTATTTCTGTACGTGTCAACAGATGTAAATAAAACGTCACCAGTCAAATATTCACTTGTCCCAGTAGAGATAACGTTCGGGCGTCTTTTATATATTAGAGTACCCTCAGTCCGATATTCACACTCGCCGAGACGGATAAAATTTCACGTCTTGTCCCTATCCAAGGTGGTTTAGAGCAAAGTAACTATGTTTACGCTTGTGGCTACGAAAAATACAAGTTAAAAGTTAAGAAAACACAAACGTAAGCCAAGGTCAAAAATGTATTAGAACAGAAACACGGAAAATATGTAACCAGGACGAATTTGCAAATAAGAATGTTTAATTGCTGTATGATAAAATGACGGCAGTTTCGGCTACTCAGCCATTATCAGGGTTTTAATTCAAAGATATTGGGTCCACCGGACATTTTATTAAATATGTTTTGTGAATAATTTATTTAAATATTATTTGACGTGATTTCGTTAACCGTTACAGAAAACGGAGGATGTTCTCCAATAACTTGATGATGGCTGAATAGGCGAAACGGCCGTCGTTTTCAATACGACAAGTGACTACTGACAACGCGACGGTTAGTTGTAAAATTATATTGATTTTTATAACAGTAGTCAAGTGGCGACAAACTAAATAAAAAATTATTATTTTATTTAGAATATAATAATTCAGCTTTAATAATATAATAATAGTTCAGCTACTAATATAATAATATAGCTGCAAATAAAACTATAGGTAGTAACTGTTATAAATAACGGTGGCTTTTGAGAAAATTAATTCAATTAATTTACGGAAAATGAAATTAACTCGTAGGCATACCACAAACACTCACACAAAATACTCATACGGAAGGCATCTGGTAACTGAAACTTTATAATTGAAAGTATTGTTTACGTTTCATATTTAGGTAATAATATGAGTTTGTCTCATGGAATTGGTATATTGAGTATTGCAATGAAATGTACAGTAACTTTATTTTTTTGCAATTAAACAGTTTAATTAATAAACAAAATAATGAATAACTATAAAATGTTTGTTAATTATATTTTCCATCAACCACACAATAGGTAGATATTTTGCCGACAATAACAACAGTAATTCGACCACGCAGCTGAATCGCTGACGTGAGTTGAGCGAATTTCCAAAATTAAATTTATATATGTTTTTGGGTTTCAAACAACTATTTGGGAAATTGATCAACTCACGTAGCTGCTGCCAGCATGTACCAGATGGGCTATAAAGTCGCGTAAAAAACAAAATGTGCAGAATTATTTCATATGTCTATTTCTTTTTTAAAGAAAACTTCAAAAAAGTTAATTTCTAGTACGAAAAATCTCAAAAAACTGTTACTTCCGGTCAAACATTTCGGAAATAAAGTGCGTCCGTTAGAGTGCGCACACTTATATACATGATACGTCCGGTCAAAAATTTGGTCTACTTCCTGTCAATTTGTTTGGCTAATGAACTCGTCCAAGCGACTTGGAAAACCAACGTGTGTACCAAATTTGGACCAAATCGGGCGTAAAATGCGTCCGTTAGAGTGCGCACACATACATACATAAATATGTACATATATATATATGATTTTTAATGACACCCCAAAACGTGATCTGGGGACCATGATCGGTGTTCATTTGCTACTCCCAACCTTAAGTCTTACCATAAGGGCCACTGCAATAGCTCATTTTTCCTATAGAAATCCGTTAATAACTATAAATTGGAAACAAAGTAAACTATAAACTGTAATAAACAAAACAAACCAGAAATACGTACAAACAATAACGGAATTCCTTACCCAGTCTCGCGGAACTGATAGCATGGTTAGTACCTTTGTAGAAGTTTAAGACAAAGACTTAACTGTCAGAAGCAGAGAGTGTAAACTTCCTCAACGCATTGTCAAACAGTTTGACAGGCTTTAATATCGATATATTAATAATCGAACTTAGTTTCAAACGTTTATTACTTTCAATCGATCAACTACGTGTAAGATCGAGATGAAACGAATACTGTTATTTTAAAATAGTATAGTACAACCGAGGACTATTTAAAATAAATGGTATCAGTTAACTAACACAAACTTTCTCCCAACTTACTGTAGTCAAAATAATATTGTTTTCAATCATTTTATTTATTACTTTTTAGAACAAAACAAAAAAATAATATTCTACCTACGTCAATCGTATAAAAAAATTATTGTCCTAGGCGGGATTCGATCGCGCGACCTTTGAATTACTGGTCGTGATCGCTACCATGGCGCTACCCCGTGCGGCCGCCGCCGCGATGCTAGATTGACAACATAAACTTGTTTATTTTTAAACATTTAGCTATAATTATAAAACGCCGAAGTTTTGATAAAAGCGGGTGGTGTCATTTTGTTTGGCATCTTAAGTACTATAAATACTGAAAATTTGATCAAAATCGTTAGAGCCGTTTTTGAGAAATTTCCATTTTTGTCGTTTTTTATGGGTTTTTAGGGGTAAATTACCCTTAAAAATAAAAAATTCCAAAAAATGAAAAAAACACCTGGAGATATTAGGGTTTAGTACCTACATACCAAATTTCATGAAAATCGGACCAATAGTGTCCTCTCTGGTCGTGTATACATACTGACAGACTGACAGACAGACACCACTCTAAAAACACTTTTTTGGATTCAGGGAGCACCAAAACAAAAAATTCCACTAAAAATATTTTTGGGTTCAGGGAGCACCAACACAGATAATTGCACTAAACCATTTTTTGGGGTTCTGGGAGCACCAAAACAGATAATTCAACTGAAAATTCAAATTCGAACATTTTTACGAAAACAATACTTTCTCCATATACTACGTATAGGGTGGAGAAAGTAAAAAATTATTAAAGCAACCGTTTGGGTGATTTAAAATGTGTACGCCGTTAAATATTTACTGCGCTGGTAATCAAACGTGAAGTCCCATTGACATTTTAATTCCATGCACATCAGAAAAACTGTAATTCTTTTATTAGTGTTAAAATGTAATACAAATTGTACGTCAGGAAGCATACAGATAAAAAGTATTGCATTGAACAATTTACTTAAAGAAATTTTGAGGGAAATAAATTAAAAATCTATTTTTAAGTGTTTTTTAATCCTTTATAAAATTTCTATTATACTCTATTTGCCAAACCCTGTATAGCTAGAAATAACACACAGATTTACAATACTTATTACTTTTAATGTCTGGCTTTAGCAATTTCAACTTCAACAAATTACAAGTTTAAGGTGGCTTTGAGCACAATTTACAAGTTTGATTTATAATATAAATAAACTAATGCTTTAAAGTGCTCTGTATTTTTGGTTGTTAAATATGTAAATGACAACAAACCAGGTGTCTTAAAAATCCCCCCCCCACTTTAACTTTTGTGTTTGTTAAAACAAACCAATATCCTTTGGGGAACGGTACTAACTTAGCCCAAAGTATCTTTAGAAGCAATCGGAATTTTTGAGTGTCCCCTAAAAATGGGGGATTTTGGGGGCAACTCAAAATTTTTAAATGGGAAGTATGGTCATGTGATACCTCATTTTAAAGGTCTATTTAAGACTAGGAAAATGACATAAAGAAAATAAAAATCTGACCACCCAAAACAAAATGGCGGCGCTAAACGTGTTGAAATAAATCAACTTAGTTGCTAATATCTCGAAAAGGGAGAGTTTTTTGAAAAAATTTCAAGAGACAAAAAATTTTTATTTCAAAGTGATTGGCCTAAAATATTGCTTACAAATCGATTTCGTAAATTTTAAGTCGACTCGTACATCTTAGAAAATTTTGTAAATAATAAAATTTACGAATTCGATTTTTATTTCAAGCTCTTTGAAATAAACATTTGCGTGCAACCGCAGTATTGGGAGTATTTTCCATACACAATGCATTGCGTGTTTTGCACGCCAACCCCCGTATTGGAAGAATGTTCAATACACAGAGCATTGCGTGTTTTGTTAGAGTAAAGTATTTTTGTTGAACCTTCATAGTTTTCTTATTTAATACATCAGATCAAGCTCACAAGAGAGTAAGGCTGCAACCTACTGCATCCATGTGTATTGTACGTTGTAGTTTAATCACGTAAATTTAAATATCAGTATGCATGCAATGCAGCAATGGTGTAAAATATGTTGCTGGATATTCTATTGTGTTGTCTATTTTATAATTTAATTTCCAGTTTTTAAACCTAGTATTAATTTTTACTACTAAATTTCTGGATTTGACACCCCCCCCCCCCTCCTCTGGCTACGGCCTTAAATCCGAAGCAGCATGTTCTTAAGGCTGGTAACTTATGCCTTACACCTCTAAGAAACGTTGTTGTGCTATTAGCTATATTCATATACGTATTTAATAGTTTAATTAGCAATATGCAAATATAATCGTAAATACATGGTAATAATGTAGTTTTCATTTTAACATTTTTATTTGATTTAAATGTATTTATATAATTATTATAATTATACCAAACATACAATTTAGTTGTTTAGTTATTGTTTTTGTTCCTTGTTTTGTGGTTCGGGTTTTTATTTAAATCACTGCGTAATTATATTGCTAACTCACAATTAGCTTTACCTCTCACAGAAACAATCTTCTTTTCAACCTATTAACACATTTCCTAAACAAACAGTGTCAGATGTTTTCTATTTAATTCGTATATTCCCTAAACTAAAACAATCATTTAGTAAACCGTCCTACCTACAGAGGTAATGCAAGTTCTAATGTTGTTAAAGACAATCGACAAATGAAGACTAATATAGCTGTCGCACACAGCTTACCACGGTAACATCAATACGTTATGTACTCTGTCTTTGTATAGTTGGTTTTTATCCTCTTTGTATGTCGATACACTCGTCTATTCATCCTCTTTGTTTGCCAGTTAAGTTGACATCTAGGTCGCAGTTTATTGTATTAATGGGTTTATGTGTAATTTATATTGTTTTTATTTTACTTTACTCATAGCCTAGACGGCTGGAGAACGTCGTACAGTTGAAAACAAGTATTATGGACAATATGACCGACTTTAGCAGATTATATTATACAGAATAGGTAAAACACCCTACCGAGGCTGTTTCACATTAGTTAATAAAAATGAATCTCCAGAAATAAGTCTCAATAGGGTTTTAACCTAAAACTAAAAAACCACTTACCACTTGGCACAAGAGGAGAAATTCGTACTAATATGTGTAAATTGTGAAATTTGTTGAGTTGTTCTTGAGCATAAAGAAAAGAAAACCAATAATGATTATTGATTTTAAGGGTAGTTATCCAATTTCAACCCAATGACTTAAGCAATCAAATTTCAAATGTAGTTTTATATCACTTAAAAATTATAATACCTAATTTTAGCATTATAGCTTGCAGAAAGTTGATTCGATTTATAATTATGTAATTCGACTAGCAACATATTTTAAGTCCTTATACTGTGCTCTATATAATAATTACTTTTCTGGGAGGACAAAATTATATTATTTAATTTAATTTTTGAGTTGGATCTAAAATTATATGAAATTAAAAACTATACTAAAATCAAATTGATAATTCATACAGTTGTCATAAATGATGAAAACAAAACAATACTGAAATGTTAGATCGATCAAAAATTACCCCAGATTTTAAGATAAATAGAGTAACGTTTACAATATAGGTTGAAAATAAGATTTAACTGGATTTTTTTTATAAAAGATGGTCGTTAATCTGCAGACCTTTATTAAACACCTTGTAAAAGATGTGTGTAAAACCTGTAAAAATATTGGTCCCAAATAAAAAGTACTTTTCTGGGGAGACAACATTATATTATTTAGTTCGGTTTTTGAGGGTTATGGATCTATATATGAATATTTGGAAACATACGTAACTCTACTCCTATCAAAATTACACTTCATACAGTTGTTATAAATGAAGAAAACAACATAATACTAACAATTTATATCGATCAAAAAATTACCCCTGATTTTAAGGTGAATAGAGTAACGTTTACAATGTAGGTTGAAAATAAAGGTTTATCTGG